>CAEGAF010105572.1:0-46715 GCA_903067075.1 Micropoecilia bifurca
GTTTTGCTTTTTCACAGGATACAGTTCGCCGGTGGAAGGATGTGTTCTGGTTAGATGAGGCTAAAGTTTAACTTTTTTGACAAACGTATAAAATAACTGTGTTGTAGAGAAATACATAGAGCACAGCACCATAAAATCGGGGGTGGCAGAAATGTGGCTTAAATGCATCTGTTAGAATGGCCCAGTCAAAGTCCAGACCTAAAACGAATTGATAAACTGAATAGACTTGAAAAATGGATATTTGCAAACAACTATGCAAACCAGCCTCACTAACCTTAGTGTTTTTCTAATAAGAATGGGGAAACTTTTCTCTATGTAAATAAAATTTGGAAGCAACACATGAGGTTCTAAAGTAGATTTTGTGCCGTTTCGTCACATAAGGATCACTAAAATAAAAAATGTGAAAAGATAACACTTCTGGAAAAGCCCTGTATTTGTAAATGCTCACCTCCTGAATCTGCTGCAGCCTCTCCTCCAGAGAGCTCATCGTGTCCTGCTCACGCTTCAGCTTCTCCAGTTTGGCGATGAGCTGGGCAGCAAAGGCTGAGGGCTCGACTGGGGTCATCTCCTTAGGCAGCCGGTGCGTCCTCTGCGAGATAAACACCACAGGGAGGGGAAGGGACACCTTAAGATGTGTGCAAGTGTGGCTACTTGGTGTTTCGGATGGATGCAATATGGTGCACTAATCCATTGCCCTTGCCCTAATCCTATCTCGTTCCAAAAAGCCTGATACATTTCCAAAAAAGGGACCCAATACACACGCCCTTGCCCTCGAGCTAACCTGAACCTTTCTTGCTGCCCTTCCTGTCCCAGATCTTCTCATGCCCAGTGCCCTTGGCGGTGCCAAGCTGCCGGGTGAGGGGAAAAGACGGGGGTAGCAGTAGCGGGGTAGCAGTTGGTCTCGCTCAGAGGGGAGGCCCCCTGCCTGTACCCTCTGTAGCCCGACCAAACCATCAGCAAGGCAGCCTCTGAAGTCAGCACACTTCAAAGGGCCCTTGTCAAACATCAAACGCACACTAGGGGTGGGAGGGACACGCGGCTTTAAATCTCCGAATAAAAGCCAGATATCGACGGAGAAGAGAGCGAGTGTGCGCTTGTGTAGAGGGGGGTTGGGGGGGTGACAAAATTAACAGCATGAAGGAAGAGGAAGAAGATTGAGATGTGTGTGTTTGTGGAGTGGCATTGGTGGCAAAGAAGGAAGGAGAGAGAGTAAGAAGACAGAGGAGTCAAATACTGGGAAGATCTGAAGGAAAGTAGTAATTTATTTTCAGGCTACATGCAGGGCAGCTCAGAGGTACTCTAGTCACATTATCCTCCTTTTTCTTTAACTATATGCACTGGCTTCTCTTTCTCCATTTCATATTTTTTATTTTTTTGTTATTTGGCACACTGGCTTTCTTGATTTTGACTTTTTTTTGTTGTTTCTCTCATCTCTTTGTAGACACGATAAAGGGAAGAAGAAAAAAGGCAAGCGGAGCTGCTGGCAAAGGAGCGCCAGCCCTGCACGGGGCCCCCGCTGCCTGGGGCTGGTGCATCATGGGAGACAGAGCCATCTCCAAATCAGGAGGGAGACATTAAAGAAGAGCAAGTGGAAAAGAAAGACACACACAGAGAGAGAGAGAAAAGGATAGACTGAGAGAAAACTGAGAAAAACAAAACAAAAAAATGCATGCACAAACACAAACACATACCTGTGTTTGGATATGGAAACAAAAGAAATGTGTGTTTATTTTCCTTCTTCCTAATCTGTGCCAACCTGTTTTCACCCAGTTCTTTAAACCATTTTGCAGCAAGTTCAGCAGGTCAGAAAATATCTCAAATCAACCAACCTACACTGTCTGGGTCACACACACCCACACACACAAAAGAAATTAAACGAAATACACGTTCTTGAGGAATTTCTGGTCTGTAATCTGACATCATGACGACTGTTGACATGCAGTGATGGAGACAGAAAGATTTCAACTATTTCTATAATAATAGCCACAGAAGCAACTGCGATAGAAATATAACAGAGACATTTAGACATTTGAAGTATGCAAAGATATTTATTTTAGGGATATTTTGGGGGAAAAATACACAAGGAATTGAATTTGTCATGCTCTGAAAAGAAACAAACTCAGAATGTAGATTCCAACAAAGATGAACTTACAGGAAAGTGGGGTAGCGTGACTTGGCCGTTGATCTTAACGTTACGATGCATCTCTCGCTGCAGCTGCTTCTTGCTGCACATCTTGTAAGGAGGGATTCCATCTCTGCAATAAAAGCAAAAGATACCAACCATTTAATGTTTTAAAAAGTAACTAAAATCCAATAATGACCAAATTTATTTTTTGTAATATGCTGATCACTGTACCAAAATAGCTCTGCAACAACTGCGCTAAGCTCATATAAGGCACCATAAAAGAATCAGTCTCCATATTCGCTTCAGGATTCAGACGCTTATCTTTGCTCTGAGGTTTTCAAAAGCTCCATCTCAAACAAATTTTATTACATAGTAATTTCTTTACAACTTTTCTGTCCAGCTTATGGTAATCTGATTTAGTAATCTGTTGCTCTTGGCCTGCTCTCCCACAGCCTGAATGAATGACAGGCACATTTCTTACATGGAGAGAAAATGGTTAAAATGGTTTAAAATAGCTTCTTAAATCTCAATCTTAACTTTCATTTAACACCTCACTGATACAGAAAATAACAACAGAGTCTTCACTCAGTAACAGCTTCCTCAACAAAGAGTGTTGTTGTTAGCATGACCTGGAATCGCTTGTGCATGGTGCATTAACTGATCTGAAAATATTCAGATGTTAAGAGTTTCAGACTGGCCACCGGACAGGACCCCGTCAAAATGTACGAATTCAGTTGAACAGAGGATTTTTCAGTGCATCTCTGGCATTAATACAACCAAACGCTCAGGCGGCTCTTTAAAGTCAAGATAAATACAGAAACACAGAACAAAACATAAAAGAAAATATGAGCTAAGGACAGCCTTTCAGATTTATCTACTCTGTTATTCAAACTGAGGAAAAAAAACGAAAAAAAAACCAAAACAAAAAAAAAAAACGCAGCTTTCAGGATCTGGTTAGTTCGAAGCTACAGAAGACCAAAGCAGCATGCCAAACGGTGCTCAAGTTCTTTTTGCTTTACAGCTAGATGAAATAGAGATGTTTAGCAAGCAACACTAAAACTCTCTGGACAATTAAGAATTTATTCTGGGAATCTAATCCTCCAGTTCTGTCTGCCGGCTTCCTCCAGTCAGCTGCCACTTACTCTCGGCCAATTATTGCGGCCGCTTTGGCCGCTCAGAAGTGTCTGACCTAGCCCAATCGCTACTTTTTTTCTGCTGCCTCTTTGAAATCTCACACTCATGCACATATGCACCCGCTGCCATCTTCGTTTGGCAAGCGCTCCGCAGCGAGCCTCTGATCTCGGCAACATCAAAAGGCTGGTTTGTAAGATAAGGTAATGTTTGAAGTTGGTGCAGCAGCATTCCCCAGCGTCCAAGTAAATCCATAAATAAGATATAAGCAAAAAGAGAGAGAGAGAAAAAAAATCCCACCCTTCCAACATCACTACCACCATCCTTTCTCCTCTTTCTAAAATCCATCACTTTTTGTTCTTTTTCTGGGAAATTAAGATTTAAATGTGCTGACCGTCTTTTAACTACTAATCAAGCCATCCTCTGGAATGAAAAGGAGGCGAGGATGTGCTAAAGAATTCGACTTTGACAAGTGACGCTGTTCAGCAATTAGCTCATTTGTTTCATCTGAGGAACTTTATTGCATTTAACACCAGAGAGATTTGATCATGGACACAAGGCTGGCAACATAACCTCTGTTGATTCTTCTACCTCAAATTCAATGCTTCCCAAAGTACAACCTGAGACTACAAGTCGTAAACCTCGAAGGAACAGGAAGTGGCTATGGGAAACCCAACCTGAACTCCAAAGTTGGCAGCAAACAAAGCTTACCAACTCCTCCCTGACCGACTTCACTATTTATCAAAACATCCCAGACCATGTGACTGGACAGCAAGAGAATGGTTTCATGGCCCTCACTTTTATGGGGATCTCCTATTCAGCGGTGCAAGTCATTTTCAAAGCAGCTAGCCACCCTCTTATCCTGCTAAGCTCCCCTCACCTAACAATAGGCTGAAAGCGATTCGGTTAAGCCGTTTATACTCCGTGCACTTTATTTTCTCACTCCCTTGCACTTGGGAGCCTCGCCACTCTTGCTTACAACTCTGGAAGATGGAGGAGAGAAGCTGCATGGGTAAACTAGACTGGCCAGGGGGGGAAGAGGGTGGAGAAAAGGGTGGGAGTTCCTTACGTCTTGCCCCAGGGTCTAGAAACGAGTAACCCCCGTGAAAGCCTCGCAGACACATGATCTCAGCACACTGCGGAGGCCGGTGGCAGGAAACCGACTCACCATGTGAGTAAGCCGCCTTTCATTTGGTGCCAATATTTTTTTCAATGAGTTTGTCTTGAGACCCGAATGGACAAGCCCCCCCACACCTCTCTTTACTCTCCTTACTCCTGCAGGTCTTCAAAAGGGAAAAGCGATTAGATAATATGAAAAAAAAAGAAGAAAAACGTCTGGTGGCAGAAGGGTGGGTGGGATGAATACATATCAACATTGAGGAAATGAGGCAACGCCCCCACCCACATCAAGATGTCTTTTTCCCCCTTGTTCCAGCCTGCAACACATCAGAATAAACTTCAAAAGGCCTTCAGACGTAATGACTTTCCCAGAGTTATCTCCCCTGAGGCCATTGTAACAACTGCACATTAATAGAATTACCTGGAGTCAATCACAGAGGATAATTAAAATACATTACACACCATTATTCTTTGCCAATGCAGTCCCCTGGCCCCAAGGAAAAGCTAAACCTGTTGGATTACAAGGCCAAATATTTTTCTTTACACCCCTGGACGTTTTCCTGGAAAGGTGTTGACTGACTTCTGGCCGGGACTCATTCAGATACGATGGAAGTAATAAATTGCACAGAGCTTTGGCTGCATGGAAACAAGCCTCCTCCCCGAAAACGCTGCAGTTTCATCATTTTAGGGCCTGCACAAAAGCTCAACACTTACACACTACTGTCAGTCATCGACAGAGAGTCGTCTGTCGCCGCGTCGCTGGAGATCTCGCTGTCGTTGGCACTGGTGGCGGGGGCAAAAATGTAGCCGGAGTTGATGAAGTACGGGCTGGCGGGGTCTCCTCGTCGATGGGACCTGAGAGAGATCCAAAGATACGTTTTTAACATGGGGTCCTAATAAAATTTGGGTTAAATGGTCTCAACGGATTTTTGGCTTCAAAATTCCACACACCATTTTTACGGATTCACCAATAAATCGGCAAGAAATCAGACCTCTCTTTCTCTTGGTCGGTACAGACAGATGACTGATGAGTCGAGGGCTGAGAATTTCTTTGTTACTTATTAAATACAACAAAACCAAAAACTCAAACCAGGTTTTTGGTCAGTAAAAACATCAACTAGAATATAATTTACTACGATCAAAATCAAAGAACAGGTGAAACATTTTGCTCCCCCTTTTATGCAATAGAGCTCAAAACTAGAACCAGAAAAAAATTGGGATCAAAAAGTCAAACCTCAAAGAAAATGAAGAGGAAATTGATTTCAGGCAGTAAATGCTTGATCTACATCTGTTTTTATAACATTTGCGAAATGTGAATAAAACTAATTTATCTAGTTTAGTTTTATTTTCTGGATGCTCCACAAATGACGGAGCACAAGTTGGCTGCATTTCAAGTAAAAATTATCTTCTTTTGGCCCACAGACTAAATCAAATCAGCTCTAAATAAAAGTATAACACACCTAAATTTGATCCTAAGGTCAATTTAAATCCTTTAAAGTGAATCTTGAACCTTTGCTTACATGCTTACTTTTACAAAAAAGTTAATGTGGTAAATCAAATCAATGTAAAATGCATTTTCCTTAGATTTTTTTTTCTAGACCAGTGCTTCGCAAAGATGGAGTAAAAAATTAGCACTTGTAGGAAACCTCTTTAGAAATTAACCTGAACAAAACAGATTTCAAGAAAGATAATTAATCAAAATAAAGTTATTTTCAGGTAGACAAGAGCAACTATATTGGCTGCTGCTGGTGTTTCAGGTGTCACTGTAGTCCTGTTTAATTGACACACTTTGTATATTCTATTAGTGCAGATCAGATTCTGCTGTTCTTTGGTGGGTCAAAAGCTTAACAGTTTGGAAACCAGAGCTCTAGACAACAGAAACTCAAACATGTTTTCACCCTCCACTTCCTTCTTCTCCATATTTATCCATATGAAAGATAACCAAAGCAAATGTTATGCTCTCCAGACTTCAAGACAGAGAAGGAAAGGTGAGGTGACACAGTTTGTTTGCTCTCTTTCCTCCTCCCGTTGGTGTAAAGTCAAACAGCTCTGAGTTTGTTTTGCTGATGTCCTCTGCAGATTTCTGTAATTAGAGCGGCGTGTGTGAGAGGTGTCCAGGAGGAATGAGGCATCAGCGTTATTCTACAGGTTGTTGTTTACCTTCATGTCCTTCCTCTCTAACACATAAGGACTGCAGCCTTTTGTTGGGGCCCAGACTCCTGATCTCTCCCACTTTCACCTTCCTGACGAATTTACTCCTCCATCTCTCTTTGCTATCAGCCAGTCGACCCCCCCCCCCCTCCCCTCCCTTGCCACCTCTTCCCTGCCTTCCTTTCTAAAGTCTCTCTGTCTCTTTGCTCTCTATCCTGCTGTGTTGCATTCCTGCTCCAGGAGTGAAGGGGTGGACAGGGAAGGAGAGGAAGGGGGAACTTGAGCTTTAGAGAGGGAGTGAGAAGGAGAGAGGGAAAAGGGGGAAGGAGGGCCCCTTTCTTTATGAGAATGCCTTCTGCCGGGAGAGCTGAGGAGAACCCCAGCATGACTAAAGCCGTAGGCCCCAAGCACAAATCTGACCTTTGGAGGGTCCACGCAAAGAGTCAGGTATTTAGCACAGCTGGGCTCTCTGCACCCCCGCCCCCTCCCCATCTTTCTTTTCTTTCTTTCATGACCCCCCCCTCCCACCCTTCCTGTTTTCTCCCTCTTCCCCTCCTCTTGTCTTTCTGTCTCCTTCCAAAGCATGCTTAGTCTCTGTCAGACGGATTTTTTTCCCCCCTCTTTCATACCGAAAAGATAAAAGCGCAGGACAGAAATGAAAGAGGAGGGAAAACACTGACGCACATAAATCCATTGCGGAGCGGGATCTGCGGTCGGAGCGGCGGAACTGAGACGAGGATGTTTTGTCGTGCCGTTCCTCCGCTTTGGAGTCTGGGAGTGTTGGAGGTCCCTCCGAAAAGTGACGAGGGGAGTCCTGTGCAGTGGCAAAATTAGTTCCATATGTTTGAGATGGAAATTGGTTGACCCACAGAGATGGTGAGGGGCAGTGGGAAAGGGGGACGAAAGGGTAAAATGACGGTCTCTCTTTCTCTCTCCCTCCCGCTATTCTTTTTAAAGAGGAAAAACAGGAACACGGGAGATCACACCAGGAAAGCAGGATATGCCCACATGTCAACAAACCCTGCACTTATTGGTTCCCCCGCTCTCCACATGGCCACTTCCAAGCAAATGAGCAACTGTTGTTATCTCACATCTGCTCCCATGAAGGGCAAAAAACTCTAAGGGGACAAACTGGAGTCGAGTTATTACACTCAAATGCCATTATTACACTACTTAAAAAAAAAAAAAGAAAACGTTTGCACTATGTATGTGCCAGTGAGGGATTCCCATGGTGTGATAACCTTGAGTAAAAAAAAAAAGTATAACAGCGTCACGGTTTTAGAGTTTCAAAACAAAAATGTACATGATCTGACTGCTTTTTTCCCTCCCAACAGCTTCGTGTTTCTAAATTGGTTCTTTATAGAAATATGAAAAAAGATGTAGCAGCTGTTCACCAGCTGACCAGCAGTGTGCAGCAACCTTTTGCTGAGACATAGCGCTACATAATTCATTCATTCATCTCATTAAACCTTAGAAACGGTTAAGAGAGAAAATTCCAGCAGTTTTTAAGCTGCAGCTTGTTTAAAATCTGGTTATACCTACAAATTTAGATTAGAACTTTTTTTTGAAGTCCTACTGGAAACAAATTTCCATCATCACAAAAAATTAGCTACAACCGTTTTCATTCCATAAAGCCTGTTAAATACTTTAAAGCTCCTGAAGTTGAAGTACAATAAAAACAGGAAGCTTTCCTTTATTCAGCAACAGGTGGGGAAAGGGCATCACTGCACTACTCTATGCTCCATTCAGTCGGCTAAAACTTCAGCTTCCCCAACACTGTGGTAAATTTGGACTTTTCAAAACCGTCAGCTTACCTTTTTACCAGTAACAAACCCATTTGACATGAAGGGTACAAATGATCTACAAACTTGGCATTTTCTAGCCAAACAAGAGTATAAAGCAGGACTGCCTTTCAGATAAGACAGATTTGTTTGGTCAAATAAGAAAGAAACAACTCCTTGAATTTCCTTTGATGAAGCCTCATGCATCCAGTCCAAGTTATGGAAAAATCTTCTTGGCCTGAAAAGATTGCAGCTGTTGGACAATGTGTGGGACGACTTCTTAAGATAAAACGCAAATGCTTTCCACACAGTTCTGCTTTCATCTCAGACCAAAAGAGCGATATCTGCAAAAGTAAATTTTTTTTTGCTCTTTTTTCTTAAACTGTGTTTGAATTTCCAGACATTAAGTAAATTCTGTGGCAGTAAACAAAATTTATAAAGGCTCGGAGAGGGCAGATTATATATATATATATATATATATATATATATATATATATATAAAAAAATTAAAAAAACTACTATCGCACTGCTTGATGTAGCTGTAACAGTCATGAGGTTTTGGTGTCTGAATTCATTCCTGAACCGGAGGAATGGTTTCAAAGCGCAGGAAACTTGAGCAAACCAGCAGAGGGCTGCCTGCAAGACACCATTTACTTAAAAGGAAGGCTCAGATGCATTGATGTTCTGTACCCATCCCCGCCCCCTCCACCCCTCCAACCTCTTCACTAACTGCAAGGCAGGAGGGCACAAATATACAGGCATGTTCCTCTGAGACCCTTTGATCATGTGGCTTTAACTCTCTCCCCTCAGTCATTTGTGAAATAACTAAAAATGCACCAATCTGTCGTCCACGGATCAGAATCAGCCAATTTTCTCCTGCGCTGCTCTGATCGGGTCAGACACATCAAGACTAATAATTCCCACCGTTTCTAGTCTTTAAAACACACCGACCGGCAGCAACTTTGAATACTTTTAAGCTGAACAAAATTCGGATAATGGCTGCATATGTTTGGAGTCATACGCCGGGATCCTTCTGGACACTTTTCTAGTCTGTGTTAAAACCACAGCAAAAAAAATTGAAATGGAGAGATCAGGCCTCAAAGAAAATAAAAAAAACAAAATCTGAAATCAGTACCAGGACAATCCTGATGGGTTCAACCACTGACTCCTTACTCAGCAGTGGTGATCCTGCCTACATACAGTGAACATCAGACAGTCCTAACATGTGTAAGGTGAGCAGGAATGCAAAGGTTACCTGTAGGTCTTCTCCAGCACTTCCGCTGCTGTCCGGATAGTAGCAGTAGCCCTCAGGTTCTTCGCAGACAGTCCCACCACAGACCCCAACGCTTTTGCCTTCAGGTCACTGCAACTCCACTCCTCTTCCTCCATGAGAGGAGGAAGATATCCGCACATCAGCTTCAGGCTGCCCAGCCCGCCGTGGTTCATGTAGGCGGCGTTCTCGCAGCCGGTGTGCACGTATTCGAGGTATATGTCAGAGGTCAGGAACATCTGGTACGCGTTCTCCTCCATGTGGGACTGGACCTCCGTCTGCGCCTGGTCGAACATGGCCGAGTCTATCTGCTGCTTCTTGATACTATCCCTTATGAAGGTCTTGGTGGCCGGTTTCAGCTGCTTCGCCACCACGCTGTTGTTCTCGACGTACCTCTTGAAGATAACTTTGGCAACTCGCAGCGTTTTGGAATCCTTCAAGTCCATCTGCCGGAAGCCGTTGCACGCGAACCAGAAGTCCAGCGCGTCGACGCAGCGCTCGCGCTCCAGGAAGGTCCTGAACAGGTGAGCGCCGTCCAGGTCGCCGAGCAGGAAATGCAGAGACTTGGTCCACCGGACGAGCGGCGAGTCCGGGGACGCGCTGCCCTCCGGCTCCCCTAGTCCGTCCTCGTTCCTCCGCGGCATGGAGCCGACAAGAAGAGCAGCGGCGGCGGCGGTGGGGAGATCTTTAACTTTACTCTGGGCTCTCATTTTGCCAGACCTGCTCGGGTTGTAGCATGACGCCTCTCCCTCCTCCCCCGGCACCGGAGGACGGGGAGCATCTTCTCGGAAGCTACCGCTGATGTGCTCCGTGAGCGACCTGCTCATGGCTCCGGCTTGCCTGTGTGAGAGTGCCGCCGTTGGTGCCTCAGCTCCAGCTTCCAAGCTCCCCCACCTCCACCACCACCACCACCTCCCAAAAAAAAAAAAAAGATCCTCCTCACTCACTCACTCACTCTCTAAAAGCAGCGGGGGAGCTTCTCAGCTCCTCTTCACTCTGAAACACAAAGTATTGATCTAATCAAAGCCAGATCCTGCCTGAACTTCAAAAGACAGACATCAAGTAAACAGTCCCTTTCAAAAAAAAAAAAGAAAGAAAGAAAGAAAAAAGAAAGAATGAAAAAAAACTAAGGGTTCACAGATAAAGGGAAAAATGAAAGCCCCTTTTTCCCCCTCCCTGGTTTCATTTATCTATTTATAACCTAAATGAGAGATCAACTGCAGCCCACATTCTCTACGTGCATTGATCTGCCACATCAAAACCATTTCAGCAGAATAATCATCTCGCACGCCGTAACTCTCTTCATAGAATCGCGTGCTTATAGCGGCTTACACGTGTTCTCCTAACGAGTCCGTGTCACAGGCTTCAACTCCAATTAATTCCCAATCACACACGACCAACTCGCTTCCACTTGTCCGCAGACTCTCCGTACGCGCCGCAACGAACTTGAGCGGAGGACGTATCTTGCACCGTGCGTGATTATTATCAATCAGAGCGGGTGGTTGCAACATGTTTTTTACAGTCCGGAGACGTGACTGAACTACCAACGACTGAGCCGAGTGTGAGGAAGAAGATGAAGAAGAAGGAGGAGGAGGAAGGAGGGAAAAAGCTAAGCAAAAGCTACTAGGATCGGGAACTTCTAAGAGACCGTAGCCGCAAGGACAAGTGGAAACGGATGGCGGAGTAAAACAGCAAACAAACAAAACCCCCCAAAAAAGGAAAAGAAAATGTGACATACCATGGCAGAGTAAATCGGAATAAAGCCCATGAAAAGTGAAGAAAAAAAAGTTGAGCTCTTAGTCCATTTTTAGATCGGTCCAAAACTCTCCGAGTGGTTATATAGTCCCCCAATAAGAGAAGAAATCAGCGACGGGCGGACTTATACCAAGGCTCCGCCGCGCCACATGCACGTCAAGCAAGCGCTGGTAGTTTAACGCACTCTGTCCCATTCAACAACTGACCTCAGAGTAGGCAGGCTCTCCGCCTATGTAGAACGCTGGGGGTGTCAAAAATCTGAAAGAGGGTGGAGAAGAAGAGGGGTCACACGGTTTTTTTTTAAAAAAACCCAGTCAAAAGAAGAAGCAAATACTCGTTTTTTTTTTATCTTAGCCATACATTCATGCGCTCCCTCTCGCTCCTTAACAACACACGCGCGCGCACACTCACAAGCTTCTTATCTATCATACCGTATTTCTCGCCCACAAACAAGGAACACAGCCCACATTTCTCAACTTCAAAGCTGAGGAGCAGCACATCAAAGCGGCCGAGAGAGGGGGCCTGTGGAACAGCTTCCCTGCACAACTCACCATCCATGTTGCCGCTCTGATTAGAAAACGTAAAAGTGAAGTGAATACGGTTCCAAACAAGCAGCCTTGGCTTCGCTCCCCGTCCTGTCCCTCGCATTCGAGAAGTTTAATTCAGTCACAAATAAAATGAAGCGGTTTATTTGTTCTCCTGTGCTCCTGGTTTTGTCTCCGCAGGTAGGTGTTTCGAGAAGTCATGGCAGGCGGTTGAAATCCTCCCGGCTGTTTCTACACCAACTGGGCTAAAGGCTTAAGCGCGAACTTCAAAGTGAAGAACCGCTGGCCTAGTCCCGGAAGAGACATAAAAAACAAATGCTGCATCCAGTCTTGACAATTAGAAGCAAAATAAAGCAAAAAATAAAAATAAATAAATAACCACCGGGGGGGCGAAATAATAACACTGAGTACATGATTAACATATTAATCCGTTTTCCATGCAAATTTCTACTATCAAGCGTCATAAGTGAGGCGTTTATGAGGGTTTATTAAACTTTTACACACAGAGAAGGACTAAGTTGTCTGCCAGGACCTTATCAAAGAAAGCAATCTTCAGCCAACTCCCTGAGGCTTTGGAGCTTCAGAAGTATTTGATCCACAGCGGCAGTACTATTATTCTCACTGTCTTTCTGTTACAACACAAAGTTTCAACAGGGACACAGAGCAAACAAAAGCAACAGTATGTTGACTGTGACCTCCTTAAGTGACAGGAGAAGGGTTAGCACTCACCGCCGCATAAAAGCCTTTCTGCAGGCTTTTATCATCATAACCTGCCTAATTAAAACTTTTCTGATATATTGTTATTGTACAGTAGCGGTTCTTGAATTAAAGGTGCCCTGGGCAAAAACCCCTCCTTATAGATCCCTAGCAGCTACAGCTTATCAGAACAAGGAACTAAAAAAATGTGATTTGTGTAAGAGGGTTTTCAGTCAAGATGGACAAGGTCAATATGTAAACGCTGTAAAATCATTTTGAATAGCTTTGACTTGTTTTTCACAAGCGTCTCAAGCTAATAAATGCCAAAAAGAGCGTTGAAAATCCTCTTTGTTTGGGACTGGAAGTAAGTTTGAGGTGTGGACTTGGCCTCCAAATTCCTCAGGTTTCAGTACAATCAAATTTATGTGATGTTCAAGCAAGATGAATCCAAGTGGTGGATGATTAATTTCAGTGAATTATTTTATTTTTGCTCCCCATGTTTTCACATGGCAGAATTGCCTGAACTGCGAAGGGAAAATGATGTATAATGCATAAACATTTGGGTAATATAAAGGGGACATTAGTTGAGCTGAATTCTGTTTTGGGCCTTCATGTGGCCTTGGACCTTGGCACTGGCGTACACAATGATTTAAAACTTATTCTTTAACTTTTGGGCCCGATTTAATAATCCTATGGAGTGAAACTGTCAAATAATTTACATATTAGTCACAGGATTTTAGCCACAAAGATGTGAGTGTAACACACTCGCCAGTTCCACATTCAGGGGAAAATGGCACAGCATGACATTTTGATTGAAATTGGACACAGAGCAAAGGCAAAGAGCTGTTCTCTAGTCTTTTAATTCACATGACTTCCCTAATGTCATTGTGACAGAATCTTAAAGAGTGGGTTAGACAGTGATCCAATCCCATGGTACTTCAAAGGCTATATTGTCCCTTTGATGTTGAAAATCAACTTTAAAGGAGGATATAATTATATAAGTCAGCGGATTCAAATTCACAAAACTCCCATGATGGTACAGGACAGGACAGCTAATGAAATCCAGCTTCTCTGAGGTCACTAAAAGATGATTAATTCATGCTGAGTTTTAGGAAGCAGGGAAAGAAACATAATGTAGAAACAACAATGTGCGCTTAAATGTGTGCGAAATCTTTGCCCCTTAATTCATCCACTTTGGCAAATATATATCTACAATATATATATTTCAGCTATTGCTGTCATCTGGTTGATTGTAGTGTATCTCCCCAGGTTATACCTTAACTTCATATATTATCTGTTAAGTAATTTTAAAATGGCTCGTCTGACATCTCTGAAAAATCTCTTCATATATTGTTTGTCATCTAAGCAACACATGTGATGATTATTTGTTTGATTAGTTTGATGCAAAAAGCATGTTTTCCACAAAACATCTGCATTTCTGTGAAACGTTATCACCAACTTGTGATGACCAAAGACGAACCACTTATCTCCACCATCCATGCACCTGCAGTGCATCATATTTATCCCCACCACAATCGTTCCAGTCAACACCAGGGGGAAGAAGGAGGAAAATATCTAATTACTTAACAGAAAGACAAATGTTGCCCCATGACCGTTCCACGCTATCACACATGCAAAAGTGTGGAATAAATAAACGGGAAAAAACAAAGAAGGTCTTAATTTCTTTTTTAACAGTGTGGCATGCATTTGTAATCAACCCCCTTTACTAATATAGTGCTCAATAAAACAAAATACTTTAAAATTTGTGGATGTAACTTGTCAAAATCTAAAAACATTCAATGGGTAGAAACATTTTCAGTCACCTACTGTCCTATAGATGCTCCCTCCTTTAATTCTTCTTTTTGCTAATTGTTGCGAGATGTTGAACCCAAGAGACCACACCTGTTGACCACAGAGAGAGCGCTCTTGTGTCGAGCAGTAACAAAAGTGTGAGGCTGCTCCAAACTATCCACAAGAAACTCCTTTTTGAAGTTGACCTCGCCCTGACCCCTTTGTAAGGACTCCAAACAACTTGCTGGGGGGATCCAAAAGCACTAAAAGCACAATGCAGGAACAAAAGTGCTGCCACCGATAGGCTATGAACCCCCCGCCCGCCCCACCACCAAAAATAAAATAGGGTGACCTCAAGGCTAATTGAGAGCTCGTGATCTGGGAGAAATTAAAGGCATCTGGTAGGGCCACCGCAAATTGGAAATGAAACTCGTCTTTAATTAGAGCCTCCCTTACATGGCAAGGGAAAAATGTTCATTTCGCTCCTGTCAGCAGAGGTGTCATCAGGACGCACAGAAATAGACAGAGGAGTTAAATGATGGCACTGGAATGGAAGAGATGATTTGTTTGAAAGAAATCCTCTTCCCTCCTTTTTTTATTTTTTTGTTTCTCTCTCTGTTTCCTTTTTAGCTACGTCGCTGCCGAACTGCGGAAGTCTTTGATGGTGCATCATTAGTTGCATCAGTCAAACATAAGGCCCGTATTCAACCCCCTTTTGTCACTTTTTCACAAGAACCTTTGGATTTGCATCACATCACAGCCAACAGCCTGTGTTCCCACATCGCGGACAATAAATCCCATACAGCTTGTTTTTGGTTGGGTTTTTTTTTTAATCACTCTTTGCTCTTCACAAAATCCCCATACTTGCACTGAAATAGCTCAGAAAAAAACCCACACAGACGAAAGGGTGGATAATTGCAAATAACCCAAAATTTGGATGTTCAAAGGCTGTGGAGGGTTGGAGTGATAATTTTGGTTGAAGCATCGCCATAAACACTAATAAAATTAAGTGCGTTGGTGGGGAGGAGGGGGTGTGGCCAGGCGTCCCTTTGAACAGACCCTGTGATCAGTTCCCCCTCTCAATTAGCGTATTGTCCACTTCTCCTTTCAGCTGGGAGGGAGGGGGCAGTCTCCCCCCCCCAGCCTCCCTTTGAAGTGATTATCCCTTTATCTCAAGCCTGAGCGAAGAATATCTTGGGGGACAATGGCAAATTAAAGCCCATATGGAGAGAAGCGTGAATGTCTGTTTGTAGGCTCTGAGAGAAACGGCAAAAAAAGGAGAGAAATAAACAGGGAAAGGAGGGAGGGAGGGAGGAAAAGTGTGGTAAACAGCATCGTTCTCCGTGCAGACGTCAACACATTCCCAGAAAGAAAAAAAAAAGTAATTTAGAGCTGACACTTGTAGCAGAGAGAGTTTGTTGGAGAAGCTGAAGGAACTGTGAGGAAGAAGGATGGGGTGGGGGCTGGTGGAGGAGGAGGAGGGAGCATCTATCTGCTCTGACAGATGGAGAAAGACAGAGAAACAGGAGCGGGGAGATAGAGGGATGAGTGTGGAGAAGTAAGAGGAGTGCAGTTGTCAGCAGAATCAGATGGCGGTCAGGCAGACGGGCTTGAAGAAGATACAATTAAAGTGTGGAGTTAAGACGGGCTTTGAAGTTGGACATGGTGCATAACACCCTTAAAGTTTGAGAAGCCAGCCATTCATTCGCTTGTTACGGCTTGTTAGAGGAGCATTCCTCTTTAAGGACCCAATTTGACAAAAAACAAACTCTAATGTCAATTTTAGGGACAGTCTTAATAAATAACTGGTGATGACAAACAGGTGAAGTTGCCAGTAGATGGAAAAATAGGCAAAACCTTATGGTCATCCTCTGAAGCTCATTTGAGAGACTCAATAATAGAACTGTGGGTGAGTGAATGTGTGAGCGCTGAGGATGAATAACTACTCTAACTTCCCCCCTCTCTCTTTTCCTTTTCTCCTACAATCCTGTTTATCGGTGGCTTAAAAGTTTAATAATGTGTAGAAACAATGCCTGCAATGCTTTGTCTAATCTATTTTGGCTGCACTCAAACGCCACCTAATGTGAGTAAATGTTTGCCAAGGCAGACAGACAGAGTCTGTGCGTGTCTGCGTTTCCAAGGTGTAATTCAGTTTGCACAGTTTAAAACCACCACTGGCATGCTAGACCACATCCTTGTATTCTTCCAGTGTGTCTCTGTACATTTTATGTTGCAACTTACGAGACATCTCTGATGTCCTTAATTCACAATCTCAAGCAAAAAAAAGTTTCACGTCTCCAACAATCACCTACAATGAGTTATTCTGTATTGGATTTATTACTAAGTCTTTATAACTATGCTTTGAAATCAAACTACAAAAAGCCGTTTCTGGTGAGGAATAAATTAGGAAACTCCCCACATTTATACCCACTTAAAATCTCATGATGGGAACATCATCACTTTAAAACTCAGCCACTTAGTTTGAACCAGATATTAATAGAGAAACATAAAATTGCCCAGCAGAAACGCCTGTTGGGACAAAATATAAAACATTGTCAGGAAAAACAGAAATGGCAGCGTCATTACCAGGATTAGAGCGAATTAAGTGGGACACAATCATGATGTTAACGTAGAACATAATGCTGATTAAATGCAAAGTGATGTTTTACCACCGCTGGACTTTAAGCAATTACATCAAAATCCTGATTGAGCCTTTGTCTAAAAAAATAATACAAGTTAAAAAAACCATTTTATTTATGCAAACTGGGTTAACACAAGCTGAAGCTGAAAATCAAGTAACATTTGATGTTAAATTATCTCACATAGAAAAAAATGTGAAATATCCAGCCTTCTTTTGAGCACATGATATTTTACTGACAGATCAACCAGTTATTACAAAATAAATCCAACTAAGTCCTCTTTTTCTGCTCTACATGTAAAGTAGAACAGAAAAAGTCAAGAAGTCTAGGTTCTTCTAATTACTAATCCATGACTTTCTCTTCCCTTCATTAAGAAATAGGCAACAACACTGCTATGGGGGCTGAATCGCTATTTATTTTAACAGTATTAGCACTGAGCGTAAAGGAGGTAAAAAAATAAATAAATATCCAAACTTCACTACAGCAAAGAACAGCATTATTTGGGTCAAAATGTTTTAAAACAGCTAGTTTTGTCTGTCTACATGATAACAAGCTGTTGGAAAGCATGCCAAATGAAAAAATCTATAAAGTATCGATAACCATGAGATGTGTGGCCATTAGTAAAATTATGCTTTTATCTTGGTTGACAAATTGAAAATCACCTTTTGCCCCCTTTTAGGTTTAATGGAAGATTTGTGGTCTGGAGCACATGGTATGATGAACTTCTGTAAATACAATGTTATGATTACAAATCTTGTGACTTCAGGTAGAGTATTATCCCATCTTCCAGCAGGATAATTATCATCAAAAACATATTCCTACGTGGTTAATCTAAAACTGTCAAACTTTCTCCATGATGACCTCAGTCCCCTAAACTAAATCCTGTAGAAATCCCACCAGGTGAACAGAGAAGGAAAGAGAGCAAAAGAGAGAAACCACAAGAGAGCTCAGGTGATTTAGAGAGAGAGCTTGTGCAAAGAAGTATTGAAAATGGTTTCACTCTCTCTGTAGGTTTCTACCTTGTTTTTAGCACGTGGCTAGGTTGACAAAACTTTATTTTGGACAAGATGGAGCCCTTGGTGACTCAGTTGGTGGAGCAGCCGTACCATGTGCCTTCCCATTCTTTCTTGACTCTGTTTCCTGTGTAATTATTATACAATAAACCCCACTAGAGCCAAGAAAGCCCCTAAAAAGTTATTGACGATATTGTGTCAATAAATAAATATACTGAAAATGAAAATTTTTCCTCTAAATTTTCAATGCGAGGATTGATGACTGCACTAAGACAGCAGAAAGAAAACCAGTAAGCTGATTTAGTATGTGGGTTTGATAGATTGCGATAAGGACACGCTAAAAGTGCCTAATAACATATTTGAACGAGTTATAAAGAAATCTAAGAATTAACTTCTGACCTAATGTAACACAAAATAAGGAGACTGTTCATCAAGCTTCTGCTTTAAGTGTCTATGTAAGACAGTTGTACTGGGCTCTATTGCATAAAACATGCTATTAGTGCTATGAAGACATGACTCATTTGAAAGAGATACCAGAAGATTTTGTTTACATCTAAAACATGCCATTGATTAAGGCTGTAATTTGGATATTTTAGACCACAATTCTGACACTATGACGAGAACTGCTGAATAAAAGAGATAACCATATTTTGGTAAAACATGTAATAATGTTAGTAGCAGTAGCTGCTTTTTGGCAGCGTTCTTAAATACAAAAGGACAATAAATCAATGACAGACTGATGTAAAAATTAATTTATGTTCACTGTTGTTGGCATTGTGGACAACAGTTGTAGACGGTGCAATGCAAAAGCAAATAGACTGAGGTTAATTTGAACAGCAAGTCAATGTATCATTATGACTGATTAATGAGTTCCACTCACTGGATGGTACACAATGCCATTGTTTATATCTTTACATGATAGCAGCAAGAAACAGAAAAAGAAAAACACACCATAAGACCAACAGAGAGAGGTGACAACGCTCCTTTGTCTGAAGAACAAGTGGCACAGACAAGTGGTCCTTGTGATATCAGCATATCCCCACCCTACCAGTTCTGTCACGCTCCGACTGAAAGGCATGCATGATGTGTGGAAGTGTCAGTACAAGGTCAGATTCCGTGAAAGAAACCAAACAACCGTCTGTGTACATAGAATTAATCAAATATTCCATAACCATCCTCATGGAAAAGATTGGTCTGTGTTGTTACGTTCAACCCTGTTGTTATTTTATTCTGCCCCATTAAACACCAAGCTGCTTCCTGCTGCTAGACTCAGAGCTTTTCACAGGATGCACCGACAGAAAAAGAGACAAAATAACTCAATCATCCCGTAAAAAAATGTTTGGCACCTCTCGACCAGGTGAAGGACAACGATAAAAGCAACAAGACTATTAAGTTTAATTTTATAGATTCACATTGTGTACGAACACAGGATGTGACAAACATGCATTCATCTCTCATTCCTATTGTTCAATATTTATCTGACGCCACAGCAACAGCATGTAGTGAAAAGAAGCCAGATAAAAGTCCAGTGTGGCAAAAAGAAGGCTAGTTTTTTTTCCTGCTCACAAGTAAGACAAATTTTGATTCCAAAATCTCTAATTTTAGATAAATAAGAGATGAGACCGTATTGCCAGGCCTTCTTATCCAACATCAGTGTTTGACCTAACAAATGAGCTTCTGGAAGAACGATCCAATGTCCCATAAAGACAAAATCTCACAGGAAACCTTCACAGAAGAGTTGAAGCCGTTTCAAAAGGATTTGATAAGTTATATAGATTAAAAATGGGACACCGCTTTAGTTTCATGTGTGAAGGCAGATGAGCGATTTTCTTTTGCTGTCGCCGGTACATACCTTTAAATTCAAATGGCAAATGCCAAGCAATTTTAGTGGCCCAAAGTAGAGACTTTCCTTAAGAACTTCCAGTTGGGCCCAAAATATCTGTTGCTGTCAAAAGAAGAAACAGTACTGCATCATCCTACAGGCTAAAGTTGAATGATTTATGTGCTACACAATTACAATACCAACGTAGTCCCTGCAATAATGGTAGAATCATTGTAAAAAGCACAATGTGCTTTTACACATAACATAGTTGGAAAAGTACTGGGTTTGCGTCGAGTATAAGTAAATGCTGAATTTCAAAGGACAAGAAGTCTACCGCAGCCCCATGATTCATACGCTGGAGCACGGCTATCCTCGTAAAAATATGGGGATTGCATAAACGTTCAATGAATCCCAAATGTGAAAGTAACATGTCTTTGTTTATTTACCCAGTAAAGTAAACTCACCCACCCAAACAGCAAACGTGGAGTCAAAGAACCAAACAACTCAAAACTCCTTGCTTTTCTGTGACGAAGTTAAATAATAATTAACAGATTTTCATGGTTTCAGTGTGAGTCACGGTTTCTTTAGGCTGCGCTTGACGCGCAAGTCTCCAGAAGTATCTCATAGTGAAATCACAAAGTGAAGTTGCTGGGCAAAAACCACCCAAAAGCCTCATTTGTAGCATTCAATCACTTTTAGTCTCAAACCACAATGACTCATGAATGTACAAACAAAACGGTTGGAGCAAAACAGAATGTTTGGCTCCGGAACGAAACACTGATCTTCACTTTTTTCTCTCTCTTCTTTAAGGCAGTGATATGTTTTAGCGAGCCAGACCCACCTACTGGGAATAAAGGAAGTCCCACATGAAGCAAAAAAGAGCAATCACACAGGTGCTCAGCACCGGCCAGCTGCATAACGTTCCTTTAATCCTGAAAGAGTTTCCAAATCCATAACTAAAACTAAGATAAAAGTGTTCTGACCCTATTGTGGAATGTTTCCCAGTGTCATGCAGCTTCCCAGCAGGTGTGTAGAGGGGAGGGGGAGTTTCAAAACATATTGCACAGCAGATAGGCAAAAAGGAACATCATCAAAGCTACGCTGCTTTGCACCTCACTGACTGCTCTGACAACCGATAGGGAAAACTTTCCCACAGAGAGGAAAAAAAAGATGGAGAAAGGGTGCAGAACTGGAGAAGAGAGATGTAAAATGAAAGTACAGAAAGAGGGGGCTGGGGGAGAAAAGGGTCATAGAATGGAGAGGGGAGCTATAGAAGGACAGAAAATATATGTATAATGTCATTTTCATGCAATTTAACCACATTGAATGTGGGGTTGGAAACAGATCTCATGGGAGAAAACTTGTGAAACTTCTGTCCTGAGAAGTAGTGATGGGCAAACATAAAAGGAGAAAAGAAATCTCTTTTTATCACTTACTGGTGACGTTAGTCAAAGCAAAGTTCAGAAATACTTTAGAGAAAATCCTTCTAAGCATATCTTGTCATTAAAGCTCCACTAGGTAACCTACAACATTGCTCCTCATCAGGAACAACCAATCAGACCTAGGAGGAGAGTCTTAGTGCTGCCAATCATCCTTTTGTACTCAATGCCCACACCCTCCCCCTGCTCTACAGCTAGCCTACAGTGAATGCACAGAATAGTTAGCATGGCCACAGAAGACGCTGGACGAACAGTTTTCCTGTAATATTATGTTGCTTCTCCGCCATTGGCATAGCTGAAGCAAACCTACAATCTACAGCTTGCACACGAGGTAATACTCTGAGCAGTACATACACGAGCATGACTTACAGCGCTAAGACCCTCCTCTTGGCTCTGAGTGGTTGTTTCTGACTGAGATTGGTGTATTTCTGTAGAAGGTAGAGCTCACAGTCTCCACAGATGATCTTTCTGAGATTACACTTTCAAGACAAAGTGACAATTAAAAAAAAACATGTAAAGAACATATTGTTTTATAAGGGTTACCTTCTGGAGCTTTAAATGAGACAATACCTGCTATATGCAGCAGTGAAAACTCATCTGCAAACAGGAAACCTTAAAGAGAAACACAAAACTAAAGAATTAAATACAATGTCTTGCTAAAGTATTTAGACCAACTAGAGTTTCTCACATTTTGTCACATTACAACTAAATGCAAATAAGTTAATGGGGATTTCCAGTGACAGTGCAACATGAAGTACACAATTGTGAAGAGGAAGGAACATTACATGAAGTACAAACCTGAATAGTGTGGAATCGACTAATGTTCAGCCCCCTTTATTCTGTTGCAACAAATAAAAACCCATCGCTACGAACTTATATGAGCAAATCCTGTTCTATCATATGGGCCCGCCGTCTTAGATAAATCTTTGCAATTGAAGAATTGCTCAATGTTATTATTGTCTTTTCTCTTTCATTAGCATCTCAGTCATTACTGAAACACATTACGCCTAATGGGGACACCAAAAGTCTGGAAAACTTAATGTCCATTCTAGTGATAACAGGTATAGGCCATAATCACATTTATTTAACTAGTTTTGCAGTTGCATCAGCAGGGCAGGAGAATAACAGACACTGTGAGAGTGAAGGGGTTGTCAAAGTTCACTGGGCTTCACATTAACTAGCAGAACCACCTTGGAGTTGAGCAGAGGCAAAGAAGTTCAGCCGTCATCACCGCTGCTCTGGAGCTGCTGAAAGTGTGTTGACAGAGCTGCATGAAAGAAGCAGAACCTGAAGATGCAGAAATGAATGCTGAAACAAAAGGCTGAGAGGAAGATACAGCTCCTCATTCTAAACTACATGTCTCCCCTACTTTCTGCACAGATAAAAATCTGGTCACTGGTGCCATAAAATGTAAGCAGAGGGAAAAAGCCCCCGCCCCCCGTCGTCTGCAACGTTGTTTTAAAGTGGAAATGAGGCTGATGGCAGACTTGGTGATTAGCCCCACAGCTAACATGAAAGGAAAGGAGAGAACAGCTGCTAATTTTCTCCTTTGACCTTTGCCTCCTGCTGGTATTTCATACAAGCTCTGATTTATGAAGGGGTCTGACAACAAGCTGCTACCGGACAGATTTTCATGAGAGAAAGAATCAGCCACATTAGACAACCAACAGGACCCATCAGATGTTGTAGAAACTAGTCTATGATCTCATCTTTTCATTTCACTCTGCCCTTCTGTGTTGATTTGATCTATTTCCCCTGCTTTTTAGTGAAATGTTTTATAAAATTTTTTTTTTCACTCTTCCAGTCATGGACTTCTACTAGCTGGGGAAACTTGAAATCCCTAATTTTGTTTTCGTAAATGGCACAAAGGTTCCTGTAATTAACATAGACAGAAAAAATGTCTATTTCTGAAAACACTGATGCTTCTAGCCTGACTTACAACAACATACACGTAATACATGACAACAGTGGTAGTTTACATGTTTGCCGTCTTGTAATTGATCTGTTTTATAATTCAACATGACACGGAGAAGAAGTTCAATGTCATCAGTGCTCTACACAAAAGGCTCCACTCGCTCTGTGCTGCTTTCGTTTTGCATGTCCCAACGTCCATGTTTAGCGCCACTTACAGGTCTGGAGGAGTAAAAATAGTGGTTGAAAACATTTTTGGAAACAGTTCCATGTGAACATGAGTTATTTTTTGGGGGTTTTTCAAACCCACAACCCACAAAAAGGTCTCCATGTTGAGGGGGCCAGTGTTTTCCTTTCTTTTCTGAAATCTCATTGTTACAGTTAAGTCTCGTGTAAAACTGACCCTTCAAGTGGCTTCTGGGGCCAGCACACACCCGGGAAGTTAAGATCCGGCTGCTCATTCTCTCCTCCTCTGTCTTTATTATTGTCTGACTATTGTCCCGCCTTTTGTTGTGTCCGTTTGCTGAAGCGGGAGAGAGGAACAGGGAAGCAGCTTTGAAAGGGCTTTTACTAGAAAACCCTTCTTCAAGCATGCAGGTAGGATGTTGGCTTACAAATCACAGAATGACTCATGGTTATGTATTCAGTGATTCATTCAGGTCATGTGAAGTATAAACAGTTATTTTAATCCTGTGTTTATGTAAAGAAGAGGAGATCTACGTATCAGAAGTTTCATTTGTGTTTGTTTAATCTAAGAGGTCAATTATCTCTTCGGATAAAAAAAAAAGAAATCATGTAGAAGTTTTTACTCAGGACTCACAACTATCAAAGCAGGACTTCATAATTGATGAATTTAAAGGTTTTTATGCTCATACAAAAAAAAATATTAGTAGGTCAGCCGTTTTTGCACAAATTAGGCCATTTTATGGGGGTGAAACACCAGAAAGCTGAAATCATTTCAGCTAAAAAACAATAAGCCATTAACTGCAATGGTCAGAAAGTAGATAAAAAATAAAAATAAAATAAAAAGGAATATTTTTTATTTCCTTTTTAGAATTAAAAACTAGTTTGTGCCAATAAAGTTTAAAGTAGAACTAGAAGGGTCAACTACTTTAAACCATCTGAACAATCATCAAATGTTCATAATTATTTGTTTGAATTGTGATCACTAAGCAAGCTACCGTATTGTTTCCATTTCACCAGAGATGTTCCTTACTATAACACTCTTTTTTTTCTTTTACATTTATTTTAAATTTGAATTCCATCAGCACTGCTCCTCATATAAATAATTACTGAAAAACTCCTTGAAGAGAAGTTGGAATGGTTTAAAATCAGCACAAGTAGGTCAAAACTTTACAAAATATGCCATTTAGTTCTGATTGATGACCTTCTTATGTAAAATAGGAGCAGCAGTTTGTGAAGGGGGAATCATATAACCACATATCCTTACAGTAGACTAAAAAGGAGCAACTCTGCAAATTAAGATATAATTTAGACATTCATTATTTTAAGTTGCTCAATTTACAAAGTGCAACATTACTGTAAACATTATTTACACATAGCAATATTTTTTTCAAGCATTTATTTCTGCTGGTTATGAGGATTTTCTGATTACAGCAGCAAAAAATATGATGAATAAAACCAATAAAAAATGTTAATTTTAGAAATGCTGGCATAATGAATAGTACCCCTTATACCCACTTACGTGTTTGTATTTTTTCTAAGTTATATTGAACCTGACAAACGAGCCTAAGAGTAATGCATATTATAATTTACCGATATACCTGTAGATATTTTGTTAAACACTGCCTGTTAAAGGAGGAAAGAAAAGCCATCTGGGATGATTTCCATACAAAGACAAAAACTGAAAAAGTTACCTTTTGTTTTTCATTCTCAAAGTTCAGACTAGAAGTCATCAAGTCATCACAAGCTATTTCCAGTCAGCCATGTTCACATGCTGCAGGTTTTAAGCTACAGCCACCTTTTGTTAGACCCTCTGGGTTTCATTCACAGTTCAAGCAGGTCATTAGCAAAGTGATTACAGTGGGAGAGAGGGCATCCATTAAGAGTGTGTGTGTGTGTGTGTGTGTGTGTGTGTGTGTGTGTGTGTGTGTGTGTGTGTGTGTGTGTGTGTGTGTGTGTGTGNCATTAAGAGTGTGTGTGTGTGTGTGTGTGTGTGTGTGTGTGTGTGTGTGTGTGTGTGTGTGTGTGTGTGTGTGTGTGCATATGTCCCTGTCTGCCCGTGAGTGTGTGTGTATCAATCTCTCTAGTGTGGGTGACGACATGGAGCTGTTTGTCTTTCTCATAAAAGGGAAAGGGATGAAAAGGGCTGGCCTACCAGCTGGACCTTCAATCACACTGGGACAACATGACTTTAGAGATCATGGGCAGCTGGGGCGCCAGGGACCGACGGTGTGCGAGCCTTTTAAATTAGGATCCTTTTTTACATTTTTCCATCTCAAATTCAAAATCATGCATTTAAAATTCATTTCATTTTATTTTTGTAGTTTGGACAGGTACATCCAAACACATATTTCTGTTTAATCTTACTGTCTTCAAAAGGTTAACACACTTTGAAACAACAAGGGCTGACCTAAATTTGAAATAAGTTGCAAGAACTCTCGCAGACCAGTAGTGGTGATGTCAATTTTACCAAATAAAAACAGAACCTCTGGACTGACCCGTCTCACTCTAAACCATTTTAGCTCATAGTTTGAGACACATATTTACATTTTATTTGATTTACAGTGCCTTCCAGAGACATTCAGTCCTTCCTTGCCATGTTATGTTATGCTAAATCTGCAAACATATCTGTATCTTATTGGGATTTTTTTTTAGATAGACAAAAACAAAGCAGCAAAGTCGTCATGATGTGGAAGACAAAAGACTCGTTTCACAAAAAATTATAGTTGTAATTAAGATCCATAAAATCTACTGCAACTGAGTGTTTTTAGATGTAACGTGATTAGCTAAGAGTTAGCATTTTTGTGATTTAATTACATTGTAGCTTGTGAAAGAGATTTAGTGGAGGAAAATTAGTGAGTAAACTTCATCATAAAAGCAAAGGAACTCACCCGACAAGTCTGGGAAGAGGCTGTGAAGAAGTTTAATGTTGGTTTATAAAACAGTATCCTGAGCTGCAAACCTAATAAACATGGCCCTCCATCTAAACTGACTAGTTAAGACAGGAGAATAATACTCAGAATACAGGAATGAGGGCCCTGATTATACTCACAGCTCAAATGGGAGAGCAGCTCCACAGATCTGACTTATGTAATAAAGTGAAGAAATATGGAAATATCACGCCAATAACAACAGCATGAAATACAAAAAAGTCATAGGATATCAAACATCTTCTAAGTTGCAAACAAATCCCTGCAAATATCATCCTAAACCCACAATCCTGAAGACAAAACATAGTAGAGGAAGCGCTAGGGAGGAATGCTGTTTTTCAGCAGGTACAGGAAAATTGATAAATGTTGATGGGAAGATTGATGGAGTTAAGAACTAAACAGTCCTTGACAAATATAATCTGGGGTCTGTAAAAGACTTGAGACAGAAGATTGTTCCACTTCTAGTAGGATAAACATGCAGCTAAAACTGGAAATGTAAAAATATAATGAGGGTTCACAATAAAAACATAATAGAAAAAGCCAAGTTTTTGGATGAACACCGGACTCTCATCTTAATCTGCCTAAGTTTTTCGTATGTTGGTCTTTTCCAATGGCAAGTTCACAAAATTTAAATTCAAATACTATTCTGTCTTTCCTATCACTTACAGTCAGCTCTCCACAGATAACGCAACAGATTAGCAAACAATACAAAGCAAAACCAGCAGAACAACATGACCAAGCTCTAGAATCAGAAATCAAAATCAAGTGTTTTAAAAATGTTCTGCAGTTCAATAAGAAACAGCCTAATGCAAAGCTACCAGTTTGCATATTGGTGCAAATTTAATGTGCCCCTATTTTTAATGCTACATCGACGAATAAATATATTGACCAGCTTTCCATTTATGATGGATACCTAATATGAAGCAAAGTTTTATTACAGTACATAAAAACATTTTAAAAAACCTCACTTACTTATCGCAGCGTGTTCTACTGATTTCTTCCGCACATCAGCCAATTCCTGCAAGAAACAAACACAAAATTATATTCATGTTGAAATGAGGACACTGCAAACAACAGACCAAAAACGCCCGAGCCAAATTGTCTTGATTTTTCACATTAAGCTCTTGAAGTTGTGATATAATCTGCGATACGGCATAGAGGGGAGAGCTGATACTAGCTGAAAGCTGTTGGAAGAACAGGAATGCCCCAGCTAAGACCTCAGCTGCTGCACACATGAGGTGAAAGTTCAAAATCTTTGCACATTCATGCCGAGACATTCCACAGACAAAACTCGTCATATTTCCATTCAGAGCCCAGGCACAGCTGCACGGCACCAAAACCTCACGCAGCCAGCTCCAGTGACTGATATCCATCTCCTTTTAGTATAACAACAAAAAGGGCCTTTCTGCTGGGTGTGTGCACATGTTATTATTGTACACCATAACACTGCAGATTGTTCAAATGAAAGTGTTCATGAGTTGAGCTCACATTGTGGAGAACTTTCAGCTGAACGCTACTGATTTTTGAGTACAGAGCACGAAGGGAAATGCAGTTTATCTTGAAGTCATTTCACAGTTTTCTGTTTGAATGACTTAGTTTGTTTTTTAGAGCAGTTTTTTTAGGGGAAAACTTCCAAAAATTTCCAGAAAAAAAGTCGCAGTCAGTCATTTCCCCTCGAGGCGCGCTCTCAGAGTCTGCTTACTCATATAGGTAATTTAGCTGCTCCTCTCGCTTTAAACTTCACTCCGCTGTATCCAGCTTTGCTTCACAAATAAGGATATTACTGAAGGTTCAAGTTTGAACACTTAAGTCCATCAGGTTGCCCCAAGTGTTTGCATTTTGTTCTGTGTTTATGGAGTGAAGATGGAGTAAAAATTTCTGTCCAGCCTTTAGATGACCTTATTGAGAACTGGCATTGTGTTGTGAATAATATCTAAAATGAATTGAATTAATGACAGCAGTATAACTTAAGCAGTATAACTTAATTTAGGATCTGAATTTACCAAGATAATTTCACTGTTGCTGTGGGGTTTTGAATGTGGGGTTGCAGTCAATTACTATTAGCAATGATTAAATACAGTTTATGTTACAAAGGAAGATAAGAGAGAATAAACTGATGCTAGTCAATAACATAATCCTTATACTCATTACCTATATTTTATTTCTGAAATCTGATTATTTACACTAAATGAATGAGGACTGTAAGCTGGAGCTGCAAAGTTAGTTCAGAATATTTAAGTGTTGAACAGTGAACATTATTCACTTCTACGTGGCTCAACTGAATTCAGAACAAGTTCTCGTTAAGGAAGAACGTGCACAAAACAAAAACATTTAAACCACAGGTCAGGAATGAGAAGACGGTTGAAAAGACAAATAGAGAAGTGTTCACTCTTTGATGTTGGAGGCACAGCCGAGTCGTGTTGATCTTTGGATGATTGTGTGATGATTAAACTCACCTTCACGGACATAGTTGTATAACCGCAGAACAAAGCAGTAAAAAACAGTAACACACCCCCGTTTATAAAGATCTGAGTCGGTGATATAACTGACCCAACTTGTTGATGAAGTAAAGATTGAAAAAAAAAAAGAGAGACACCCATATGCAATGACATCATTAAGCATATTACCGGTTACTGAGATGCTCACAGGGTAAACAGGTTGAAGGACGAGGCTTCGAAAACCCACATCAAAGGAGTAGGTGTGTTACAAGTCCAGGAAATTACAGAGCATGACGAGTGTGACAGCATGCTTCCCTGCCAAAAACGTCTCCCATATAAACCTCTTCAAAGAAGGATGAGGGAACGCTCAAAGTATCTAAATAATTCCTGTTGTTTGTTCAGATCATCAGACCTGCAGTTACCTTGTGAGACCAGTTTGGACTAAAACTGAGTAAGTGCGCCATGTTTGGATTCAACAAACAAATCTTTCGCTTTTGGGGAGATGACAGTGGACGGCTTGTCACCCTGGAGCAGTGATCACTACGCCTGGTAGCAGCAGGGGAAGGGCTTAAGACACGCATTCTTTAAGCAGCCTCAAAAGAGGAAAAGAAAAAAAGTTGCTTTTTTTCTTTGTCCATTTTGGAATGCAAAAGATATTTCAGTCAAGAGCGCTAGAGCAAAAGCCTGTGGTTGTGTGGGTGAAATTCGGGATTGCATCCAATTCTCAAAGCCTTGAAATACATATGCCACACAATGTTAAAGCGTTCGCTTTCACAATTTACAATGCATAAACATTGCGCTTTATGCAGGCCCAAGGTGATTATTTGCCCAGAGGTCTAGTTTCAGCTATTTCAGGTTACTTGAGGCCACCCCGTGATGCCGCCTCACTAAGTGATTCTTGAACGTGTCAAACCACAACCCTCCCCCGGCCCCCCTTCCCGCCCTCCGCCTCGGCCCAGAAAACACCGACTGTTTAGACTTCAAATATCTAACACAGATTGACCAGAAAGCACGAGCTACAAAGAGCAACTCATGACCGGACTGAGAGGAAAAAATAAACCATCTGGTATTCATGTCACTTTTGTACATCCGCCTCTTTTCTCCATCGCTCATCATTCCCACATTTCGGCATTAAAACGAATGAGGGAAGTCTGCTTCACATACAACTGCAACCACCACTTACATTCACAAAACATAAATCACGCTCTGTACAAGATAAATTCTTGCAAGCGAGAGCACCTGGAGCAAAAGAAAATAATAAAAGGGCTCTCCAGATCATGCATTCACCGCATCGCCTGCTCTGCACATACAGAGCATGAACTTACTGTCTGCAGCTCAGATAGAAAAGAGAATGCACCAATTTCTTCTTTTTCGAAAAAGTTGTGAAAGACCTAAGCCGAGCGGCTTCGCCACAAGGGCCCCACTGATGTATCTTAAAAGGCCGACTTCTTAGTTTGCATTTGATTGTGCGGCTTTTTAGCAGCCGGTAACGGGTAGGAACTGCAAAAGGGAAAAGACAGGACGAGCTCCTGGGCCTTTAGAAGTCTTGTCAAAAGCCTTTCCTTTTTCTCTGCTTTGTCCCGACGATATTCATCTTGCCAGCTGAAAAAGTGAAGACGGCAAAAACTTTGGGCTTGAAAAGAACTTTTCAACTTCTAAGAGACAACCTCGCAACAGGATAGAGCATTTGAGGGAAAAAAGGGAAAGAGTAAAAGAGAAAAAAAAAACCTTGAAACAGTTGGAATGGAAAGGACTTCCAATCTGAGAGGAACGTTAGAGAATCAGAAAGCGTGTTTTCAAAATGGAGCAGAGATGAATGTGACATCGTCTTCGCGGTGGAAAGATGAACCAGTCACACGTCGGGTGTGCTGATTGTGCCGTACTTTGCCTGCTTGTACAGGTGCATTTTAATAAATGTGACTCTGAAAGAATAATTTATTCGCTTCACTCAATTTAAAAAGTTTAACTCATTTTATAGATATCTGACAACTTTTAACTGTATATACCATTAAATCCTTCTGATTGGACAGCTGATGAAAATCCCAAATCCAGCATATGAGGCAAGGAAGAATATTTTTGATATAGAGATGTTATGTTTTGATTGACAGAATCTCTAAAGGGATGACTTGACTGCTGACAGGCAGACAGTCATTGACACACCCAATAGAAAGACAGTAAAGACCCACAATGTTTCTAGATACATGGTGGGAAGTATTTTCGCAAGTTTTAAGTTAAAGGAAAGCTGGTCTACATCACCTGGTGGCAGAAAGGAAAAGCTATTAATGACTAATACCAGATACCCAAGGAGGAAAGTATTTAAAAACTAGGGGTGCACCAACTTATCGGTGCCGATTTTCTTAATTTTGGGAGATCACTGATCGACCGCTTATACATACGAAGCTGATCTTATCCATTGATCTTTTCTAGCTTGGCAAAGCTCTAAGAATCAACCATTGTCCTCTTTTGCTCTTCGGTAAGAAAGGTTCGACAGACCGGCCCTCCATCTTATGTCTGCATGCTTACAATCAACAATTTTCTTGCTATATTGAGTAACATTTCAACATTTCAAACAAAAAAAATTGGAATAGGCCAAATTTGGGATCAGCAGGTTAAGCTTTTTAAAAGATCGGTAATCTGCGATCGGCTAGAAAACTGCAATCAGTACAGCCCTATTAAAAATCCTTGACTTACTGCAAAGAACGTGCAGGAAGGCTTGGTACCAGCAGCCACTGAGGTTTCATGTTGAATTTGATAAAGGGCTGCTGCATGCCTGACCTTCAAGATGTTTACTAATGCTGATGCAAAGACAGTAGCAAAGGCAGCTCCAGTTGGATCACGCCTTTATAAACAGAGCAAGTGCGTTTCAGGATGTTTCTCTGAAGAACGTCGAATCAAAACTGAAAGTCTTTGGTGTCTGAAACGGTAATATGTCTGAAGAAGAGAGAATGAAGCATAGCCTCAAACACCAACAGTGAAGTACGGTGGTTTGTTGATGCTCTGGGCTTACCCTGCTCTCTCTGGCACTGCTTTTGCAGCCAGAGGGTCCTTGGTTTGAATCCTGACCTGGTGGTCTACTGCATGGAGTTTGTAGTTCTCCCTCTGATTGTGTGGGCCCTTTCTGGGTACTCTGCCCTCAAGTCGAAGGCCAGTTACGTTAACTGGTCTCTCCAAATTGTCCGTAGGTGTGAGTGAGTGCTTGATGTCCTGTGTGTCTCTGTGTTGGAGTAAAGCATGAAAACTGGAGAAAGTTACCTGTGACGCTGCAACTGTAGGCAGTTTGGCAATGGATGAGTTTGCCAATAAACTGTTAAACAAATTAAGTTAATAAACTAACCTTAAATCGGCTCGTTCACGTTTTTGAACATATGCTGTTATTATTTTTCCATGGTGAGGGTGTGTTTGTGTTTCCTGCAACAAATTAATACATTTTACACTAAATTTCACTTCAACTGTTTAATAAAGCTACAACTTTTACTTAGTCAAAAACATCACTGAGACCTTATAAGAATGTGCAGAGCAAAAAAAAAAAAAAAACAAAAAAAAAAACTTTAATTCAACAACTTTTTACCTCAACTCGGCTCGTCTCTCCAAAGACAGCTGACTTCATCACCTCACCTCAGGAGTTTGACAAAAATGAGCGCTAAGCTCTCGGATCTCTTCCTTTTGCTCAATGGCAAAATGAATAAATAATACTCTTCCCTTTAATCGACGCACTCAGCGATAACAAAGAGATTTTGAGACACTTTGAGGACACCTAACGATCAGAAGCGTCAGGAGGTGTTCTTCGTTTTCCGTGATGGACAGACAGATCAAAAAACAAGCCCCCTTAAAACGCTTTTACCCTCTTTAGAAAATAATCTCTTCCCCTCCCCCCCTCTTTCAAGCACAAAAGTGGAAAGAAGAGAATAGCTTGTTTCATCTTCACTCTCTTCTCCAATTTCAAAGTTATTCTTCCCGTGATGAAGCGCTCTGTATTGACGACTTCGAAGGTACCGCATCTCTTGATGGAAGTGACATTTTATCTATATATAGTGTTAGAGAGCGCTTCAATTTAACTTTGTGTGGCGCGGAGCACGCCTGCGTTGATGTGGCTGACAGCTGGCGGTTGAAAGACGTGGGGAAGGTACAGAAGATTCAAATGAAGCTTTGCGGTAACAACGGGGCTTGATGTATGCTAATCAATCGATGGAATAGAAAATATTCTTTTGTGATGGAGGGAGAGGAAAGGGGGTGGGGGGTTGCGGTTGTAAAGTGAGTGATGGAAACTTGTCAGACACAACTCACGGCAATATCAAAAAAAGTCACAAAGTTTGCTGTGCTGCACAAGAGCCTAAATCACATGTGGTATATGCTACAAAAGGCTCAACTTGAAAAGGATTGTATTTGATATAAAGGAAAAGAAATTGGGGCAATTCTCCATATGGTGTGGAAGCACGATAGGTACTTTTTTTTTTGACAAGGAGGGAGCAAGAATTGTGTGTGTGTGACACCTACAGTGAATTCCTCAGAAAAGTCTCAGTCTGGGTATGTCTGAGCCTTTGCAATCCTTCAAAGGAAGCAGGCCACAGAATGTTGAATTTACATGACAAAAGACACCCAACTGTCTCAGCCGGTTAAGGTAAAACATACGATCAAACAAACATGTCGGATCAAACATATCTAACAGTAATATTAATTAAACTAGAGTGGAGAACAAAAAATGTTCTGTAAGGTCTTAAAAATAAGGTGAAATGATTGTTTTACCACATCTTTAGTACAGTGCCTCGCGCAAAGGTAGCCTCATCCTTTGAATATTTTCATCACTTCTCACGCTACAAGCACAAATTCAGATGCATTTTACTTGGAATTCACATGTTTTGTTGTGCACGAAGTCACAAGAAAACCTGGTTTTCACAAGTGGAAGCCCAGAAATATGGCATTCTGCAAATGTTTCAACAATTTCGTGGAGAGAACAAACAGCATCACTAAAGCCAATAAACAAAGCAATTATGCCAAGGAAAATATTAGCAGGAGAGTTAGCAGAGTTAGGACAATAGTCTGAGCTTTGGACATCTCACAGAACCCTGATCAATTCATCATCTAAGAACATAATGAGAATTACAAAGCTGTAATATCTACAATGGACTTCCACTCAAATTGACTCCCCAGTCACGACAGCTGTGGTTTGATAGATGTATTGTCCACAATGAAATGTAGCCACTACTCTGAAGGAAATACTGCATTCTGCAAATGCACAAAAGGACTAATATCTTAATTTATGTTTTGTCAGATGAATCTAAAGTGCAACAGTTTGGCCATAATGACCTCCATTTATAGAGGAGGGGGACTTTTGTAAGCCTGGAACCCACCAGAAACTGGTGCACCTCATAAAACAGATGGTGTCAAGAGGAAAGAACATCATGTAGAAATACTGACACAACATCTAAAGCTTGGGTACAAATGGACACCAAGCCTAAGCATTCAGCCAAAGTGGTTATAAAGGTGATCAAAGACAATAAAGTCAATGTTTTGCAGTGGCCAGTCACAAAGCTATGATCTTAATCCTATAAAGAATTTGTGAGTAGACCTGAAAAGGCGTGCAAACCCTAACCCAGGCATTTTACAAACCTGACACAGTTTCACCAGTTCTGTCCAACTTTGGTTTGGTCCGATTTAACTTTGGTCGGTGAGAGAAAAAGTTGCGTGCATCGTTTTATTCGGCGAATGAAAAATTCTGATTTCAGCTGTAACTCTGGAGGAGATGCAAAGATCCACGAGCTCAGGTAGGAGAATCAAACAACAGAACAACTGTCCCGCCTCCCCAAACCTGGCTTCCACGACTTATTGACAAAAAAACAGCTATTAGTAAAAGAAAGCCATTTAAAAGCTGTTTGTTATGGTGCTCAGGCGAAATGAGAGCAAAATGTAACTTTTTGGGTCAGATGCAAAAACCCAATAAGTGGCAGGAAACCAGCAATGCACATGACCCAAACCAAATGGATCTCCATAGTAGAGGCAGCATCATGCTGTGACCAAGTTTTTCCCTCTACTACTGGAACATCAAACCCAGAGCGAAAGAGGAACGGTTCAGATCAAATTACATTAGCCACTTATGTTTGAGTCCAGACTGAAATGCAACAGAGTTGAAAATTGGTGTTCACAGATTCTTTCCATCCAAAATGCATGAGTTTGAGCAATGCTGAGAAAAGAATGTGCGAAGGTGTTCAAGACTGGCTCCAAAAGACTTCCAGCTGGACTGAGGTGATTTAAGGTTCCACTAAGTATTCATTTTGGGCTGAAGCTCCTTCGGATTTTTATTTGCCCATTTGAAAAACTGCATACTTCCACTTTATAACAATGCGCTACTTAGTGTTGGTCTGCCACATAAAATCCCACTAAGACACATTGAAGTTAGTGTTTCTTAACGTGACACAAAGTGTAAGGGTCAGAGTGCTCTGAACACTGATGCGGGGCTCTGTGGCTCACCTCTAAGATGCTGTGTAGGTCACCTCATGAGGAGAGTTTGTGTACAACCACATCAACTCAGCTGCTGTTGTTCATTTCAGCTTTCACTTCCCCCTCCTGACTTTTTTCTTAAAATGCAGTAAAAAGAATTTGCTCCAGATGTGAATCCCTGTGAATTTCCAGGAAATGCACACAGATCTGTTCGTGTACTTACACAATATGTGCCTCATGCGTGAAAAACACACAAGGTCACCATGACATGGGCTTGAAAATGTCGGGAGAACGCTGCTGACGATGCGTCACCCTTGCTTTGAACGTTGTAATGTGGCCTGATCAACAGTATTTCTGGGAAACATGCCACGTAGACGATATTGCATGTGATTGAATCATGTGCTCTGTATGTTTGCCCAAATAGATGCTCATGTCAAAAAGATTTCAAGCCAGTGAAAGAGATTAAGGAGACACGCTGGTCTTTATTGTTCAGCCCGAGGGTCACAAACGCTCTCCGAAATGCAACAATAAATCCTTACATTTTAATAATTAGGTCACAGTCATAAAGACAAAATAAATGTGCTGGTACACACTCCTACATTCTCACAAAGACTATAAAGCGATTACCATCAGGGTATTTATTCAAATCAAGACATCAAACACATTCTTTCTTCTTTTTTTATCTGGCAGATCACACAAGTTACTGTCGGGGGAGAAAGGCGCCTTCCGATCAGCTCGGCGTCCAGCGCGCCCGACGAACAAGGCCTGCGCTTTCAGCCCGACTCTCCCACCCTCTTTCATCATTTACAGAGGAAGCGTGCCGCGCCAGCGTCTGTCCTTCGCGAGAACAAGGACGCTCACAGTTGGCCTGACAATGGACAGTGGGGCTCGAGGTGGCAGTGGACACTTTGCGATGAGCGATGTCGCTGACATCAGGGGCTTGGTGCTGCCAGGCACGGAGTGCAGGGTCAAAGGGTCAAGATTGGAGGGCAGGCGGGGAGTCGAGAGTTCGGGCAACATGGATATAAAAGACATAGAGGCTTGTTAGCAAAAGAATGTACATTCATGCACATAAAAAAAGGACAAAAGCAGGAGCTTTGAACTGCTGCGATGCATCCGATAAAAACTGTCACAGGACTTGTAAGTGCTGCATAATCCAGAATATTTTCTGAACCCACAGCCCTGATTACAGATGAATAATGTGTCACGCTACTCAACTTCCCCTGCACAAAGCAAGTATTCCCCCACACAGCATTATTTACTTATAGCCTACAGTTCTCCACACATTTACAAGTTTATCATTATTGCTGTTAGTAAAACACTACAGCTTTACAGGATTATACTAAACACAGTCAATAACCTAATGCAACGTCAGACATATTTATATTAGCACCTGTTTAAACTCAGTCCCCCTAGTGGCTTATTAGATGCAATTGTACACCTTTAAAAGGATTTCAGTCAGGGTGTAGCTATTGTTTTGCAAAAGGTGCATGCAAATATAACTTACCTTTTATCAGAGGTTGGGTTTGGATTTTTAAAATACACAAAATTTGGCAATGGGGACAAACTGTGTCATCCTTTCTTGGTGTTTTGTACCTTTAAAATGAATAAATGAAACTGCTTCTCTCTTCTTTAAGAAGTTTTACAATAAGAGCAAGTTCAAGCTGGCTGTACAAATATACACAAAGCTGAACAATCTGTTGCATTTGACAGCATCTTGAACAGTATTTCCTGCATCTGTAACTTTCTCAAAACATTGTTAAGTGTTATCCTGGGTCTGATGATATGAGATTAATGTTACTCACAGTTTACGCTTTGGCTTGACAATATTTTTGGCAATGAAATTATGCCATTAATAATAATAAATAATAATAAAACTTTTACTTCTTGGTTTACATTTCTCTTCTTTTTTAATCTTACCTGACAAATTCCATTTTTTTTTTTTTGCATTAACCTAAAAAGAGAAAAATATGCTGCATATTCTAAGACAGTGGAGAAAGGTTGAATCCAACAGAAAATGAAAGGATTAAAAAATTATCTGAATTTATGTAACAACGTTTATGGTCCTAACTTTTATCTGATTTTTGTTAAACTAAAAACAAACCACATCATAGTACATATTGCTGGGTGATTCATTCATGAGCCGGAAACTGTGGGAGTTTTTAGATTTTCAGATTTTCAGTACTTGACCAGCCAGAAAGCACGCCCCTCGAATACGACAATTAAAACAGTACCAGTTTTGGAAAAAGAGGAATGGGTCTGTTTTTATTTGCGTGATATAAGATCAAAGTACATTTGAAATGAGCCGTCTCTATCTCAATAGTTGTTGAAAATCATTTTGGCATCACAGAAATCAAACCCCTGTTTTAATTCCTGACCAGGTGTTCACTGGCATTTTGCTAATTACCAGGTTTTTGAGATCGGAAGGCCTCATTCCCATCACCCTAATATTTAGGTCTGACTGGGCCACTCCAAAAATATTAGCATAACTTCCAATAAAACGAAATGTTTGTAAAACAAATCAATTAATTTAAGACAAAATCTTCCAGAGATATGAATAATTTAAATTTTAACTTCGAAGCTACTGAAGTTTCAAGCTTAATATTTAGCTCATTTTTATTGGGGCAGTATGCAAATCAACTTACTTTTTCTTTAAAGCGATGCATGTGAACCAACATAAATCACATTTTTCTTAAATTACCGAGAGGATTACAGAGAATGTTAGATCCTTACGGCCGTGGATTTGGAAGTGATAAATGCTGCATAGCTGCGATGTGAATCTTCAGTCCAATATTTCATTCAACGCTCAAGCAATTTCCTCAACTGTACAACGTCAATCAATGCTGAAAATAAATAAACTACTCATGTCGTGTGTGTGTACGGAGAACATCAAAAACAGTTTTAATTGTGGCTAATCCTGGACTAAGATTATTTCTAATGGAAAATCTTCAGTGGAGATGCTCAGACTCAGTTTTTATCCAGGATTACTCAATTCCTTCCTTCATCGGCTTAAATCTCAGTTCGGATAATCATCCATGGTTTGGCTGACCGTAATAAAAAAATGAAAATATGATACATGCTTAATGTACATACATTAATATGAAGTAAACATATCCTGATGTGTTTCCCCACCAACACATACATGCAGACAGAGAGAAATGGGCTTGTTTATCTTCTGAAATGCTGCAACCTTGCTGGATGCAGCTGAGTGCGAATTTCAGACGTGTTCTCTCGCTTCTTTGGAGGAGAACGCGAGGCCGAGGACGCCCATGTAGGTCAAAAACAAATCCTGTGCCTCAAGCTGGGAAGCCAGAAACTTCTTTGAGCATCTGAGAGGAAAAAAAAGGGAGAAGGAGTACAGAGTTTCTTCCAGGTGCTGCTTTTCACAGTGGTAATCCTACCACGGCGTGACTGTGATTTCTACAGAAAATCTCTCCGAACAGGACCCAGATGGTGGGAGGTGGAAGCACACGCGTTCAGAGAGAAACAGAGAGAGAGAGAGAGAGAGAGAGAGAGAGAGAGAATGCAGTCATTCACAGATGCACGTATGAAGTGAAAAGCCTGCACAACACTCACAACCAAAAGGTGGGAAGTGACTTGTCAGTCCTGGGTGGTCTCTGCCAGCAGATAAGCGTTTGCATGAATAAAGCCTGTTGAGTTCGGGACGGTTTCGTTTTGTTCCTCTTTTTGAACACGTGAGGAATGTCTGTGGCAAAGAGCTCACTCCTGTCTAAGTTTAGCATCCAATACAGAGAGCTGCTCTTAATGACAATGAGTCAGAGCTGCTGCAGCTACACAAACCTCGCCGGCTCTATTTTCTGCCCCCATCAGCTGTGTTTGTGGAGGAGTCGTACGTGTTGTTGCGCAGGACGAGCCACCGCTGCTTTTGTTGTGGTGTTGGTTAGCCCCGCAGTGGACTTCGAAGCGAAGAGATAAAAAGAGTTAACATCCTGTTTTTTAGCCGATTTCCTCCATAAGGTCTTTATTTAAATGCAAGACGGGTGAGAAAAAAAACAAAACAACTTATTCTATCTCTCCAAGCCTTCCTCCATCTCTCTCCATTTCTGTTTCATGTGGTTACTGGAACAACAGTGTACTTTCTGAGTGTTGGGCCTTTGATGTTTTCACATTTACCAAGCTGTCTTAAACCAGAGGAGAAAAGAGAAGGGCGAGAAAAGACACAGGAGAGATCCTGTGGTGTGCTTTTTCCATCTCTCTCCCTCACTCACTGGCAAGGCATCTGACATCTTGCGGCAAAAGACAAATTCGGTTTCGCCTGTTAAGTCGTCAGTCAAAGCTTCACAAGACTTTTTTTCCCCCCTGTTCTCTCCTCTCATTCTTTTTTGCCCGTTTCTCTTCCCTTTTAGCTCCGTCTTTGCTTTTTTTTTTTCCATGGATGCGGCATTGTGAGGGCTGTTTGCACAATTTTCAAACAATAACAGTTCAACCCACCAGCACCACAGGTTCCCCCTTTTGCCAGAGCCTTACAGATGCCAGCATATCCTTCAGAGCCTTGAACCGACAACAAACACTAAGCCTTTTTTACGGCCGAGAGAGAAGAGAGTCACTTTTGCGAGCTGATGTGCAATTAAGCTAAATCTATTAGTGTTGTATGTTTCTCTTAGGCAAGAGAGCTGCGGAATTTTCTCACAGCCATGAACATCTTGGACCAGGTGAACTCAGACATTCGTGAAGGAAAATAATGCCAAGTAAATTGAATTCACATTCTAGTTCTAACAAATTAGCACTAACTGTAAAATTAGCAATTTTAAATTGCTATTTTAAATTTAATTTTAAATTTAAAATTAGCAATTTTAGAGGGAATTGCTAATTCCTCTAAAACCGAGAGATTTATTTTATTCCAAGTCCTTAAGCTCTGAAAATCTTCATTGAATGCACTACGTGTCCCAGAAAAGATGTGTGTACAGGAAATACACCTATCTTAGTTTTCTTTTTAGTCTAAGTAACTAATTTGCTGATCTGCAGTCAGTTTGTGTGTGTGTCTGTTATGTGACAGACCAACACAAAGTAGTGACCAACTTTGAAGTGGAGGAAATAATACTTACTTTCAAACTGTTTAAAAAATAAAATCTGATAAGTGTGAGATGTACATTTGCATTCAGCTGCCCTGATAGCTTTTTTTTTTTTTTTAAATACTCCAGAGCAACCAGAAGTCAACCAGATAGTAAATAACTGTAATTTAATCTTAGCATACATATAAAGCTGAGTTACAGATGATCAAGGAAAACAGCGCACAAGTATAAAGTTTTGGAAAGTTTTAGAGAATATTAGACAACAATACTACGCTAAAATCTCACTGATTACTGTCACCTTATAGAACATATGAAAACCTATTAGGACATGACTGTCTGACAAGGGAAGACGCCCAGAAGTCCATTGTAACTTTGAGATCCACGACTCAGGTGGCAAGTGGCCACATGAGCTGTTGTGGCAAATTTCTTCCAAGCATTTGCCACAAGCCATGTAATAAAAACTGCAGACATGTTGCAGGAAGAAGGTGCTAAAAGCTAAAATGAAACGTTTGACCTACATGCAAAAAACTACATCTGGTGGACCTCTCACACACTGAGTTTATTAGTGTTAGGTCACAATCTCACGGTGGTGGTAGCGTCATCCTTTGGGAATGTCGTTCATGATCAGAAATGTAAATAATGGTCAGAGTGCGTAGGAAGAAAGAGGGAGCTAAATACAAGGTAATCCTGGGAGGAAAACTTGTTAGAAGCTGTGAAATGCTTGAGACTGTGGTCGAAGTTTACATTCCGGCCTGAGAACATTGCTAAACACTCAGCCAGATCTGGAAATACAGCGCAAGAGCTTCGATCAAAGCATTATTTACGTTTCATCATGGCTTCGACCTAAATCTAATTGAGGTTTTTGGTGAGACTTAAACATTAACGTACAGCGATGCTCTGCAGACAGTGCGACTCAGCCGTCTCTTCATGTTTAAAGCTTGTGGATCCCAAATAAACTCACAACTGTATCAGTAAACTGCTGCAAGTAAAAGGAAGTTCTGTATATAATTGAGCCACGAGTGCTGAATGCAAAATCCACGTACATAAAAAGTATGAAAAACGTGATTCGTTTTCCGACAACTTCACAGACATGCACTGTTATTGTTTTTAAAGCTATAATCCTCAGATTACGTTTTTGATTGCAACGTGACAAAATGTGAAAAAAGACTATTATTTGAACAATTATTTTGAACATCCTAACTGCATGTCATTCTATCTACAATCATTGAAAAAAAAAAAAAATACAGCCCGTAACTTTCTTATGCAGCATTTCTTTGCAGGCAAACCACTTCCTTCAGATTATTGTCCGTGATGCAGCCTGCTGCGAGAGCCTGCAGCGCTTTAAAACCAACATCCCTTTAGTCCTCTGTCCATCAGCTTGACAGAGAAGCATCAAATCCCGGTTTCTGTAAACCTCTGTAGTCATCTCGCCATCGCTTCACCTCCTCCTCACCCGTGCTGCTTGCACCGAGAGTGAAGGCAGAACATGAAAGAGAGAATCAAACATGAGGCATCAGAGCCGTCACTGGCGCCTGCAGAATGCAAAGTGTTATCAGCTGAACCTGATCCTCTGGTTCTCCGTCCTTCCCACGGGCAAAGTTATCGTTTCAACTCTCGCAGTTGCTTCTCGCCAACCACACGAGCAACAACAACAATGCTGCCTTCACCAACTTCATGGACGGTGTCAGAATGCCGCTTGCCAACTGTGAATACAGTCACAAATCGCTGCAACCGAAACAGGAGTTCATTTAACCGAACGCGTCTCAGGACTTCACTCGCTGCTCGTTTCATTTTAAACAACGATCCTCGTCGCAACGGCCCGTCTGAGAGGCAACTAGTTGGTAGTTATGCACGGAGAAAGAGGCTTGTGGCAGTTTTGAGACACTAAACACAGTGGCGCTATTGTCACAATAAAGGCGAGGCGTGAGGATGTGGAGAAAGAATACCCAGAAGCCTTGAATACCCCGCTGTCAGTGAAGATGAAAGGACCCCACCAAGCCAAATCACTTTATCAGCCCAAACAGCCTCTCCTATTGTAGGACGCCTCTCAGACGTTGGGTGCTGAGATGTCACACCGCTAATTGAGAGCCACAATAAAGAGCTTGTTTGGACTGCTCCATCGATTGTGCATGGCTACTGTAATCGCCGCAATAATTTGGCTCCTTCAAACATCAAATGGCGTCGTGGAAGCTGCAGGAATTTGCATTGCACCCTTTGATCTGGGGAAATTTAAACAAAGCGGCTCTTGCTCTGCAAGCGGCAAGAAGGTTTGCGACGCTGTGCCCTGGGCCGCCTGCTTTGCCGCATGTCTCAAATGCCTGTATTGTCGCTGTTATTTTGGCTACAAAAGCAACGGAGCGATACAATTGGCACAATGCAGACAAACTTAACCCAGAGGTGGCCTGAGTGCTTGTTTGTACTTTACACAAGTAAGACGGAGACAGAAATTGTTTTGGTGACCTATCAGCAAACCTTCTTGTTGATGGTGGCGAGCATCTGAAAGAAGAGGAAGTGTTTAGCTCGGCATTTCGGTTTCTTTAGATCCGTATCTTGTCTTTTGGAACAGCTGAAGTCAGACTTTCCAACTGTCATTAACAGTAATGTATTTGCCTCTGCAGAGACTTTGTGATAAAACAGAAAATATATTTCTGACTAGGTGCATCAGAGCTAAATATACTCCACCTATTTCTAAATCAAAATTTCCATGAGCAATGAAATGAAAAATACATTTCCCTTTTAATAAATGTACTCTATTTTTGCTGTTTGGTCACACTAACATGCTTTATATGATCAGATCGATTTCATTATAAAACAAAGATAGCATGAGTAAATATAAAAATAGGTTTTCAAATGATTTCATTTAGAATAAAAAAAAACCATCTGAATGAGCCCGATTACTGCACACCTAATCAAGAAAACAGGTAAATACAGCCATGTCTGACAACATTTAAAAAGATCTAGACCTCAGGCCCTGACTTAAAGAACAGATAAGTAACAAAGTCTCTCAATTAGGCATAAAACACGAAAACCTTCCCAGGAGTCACCAGCCAACCAAAGTTACTTTTAAATGCTACTTTTAATGCAGAGTTACAAAATATTCCACAGCTGGTGAAAAAGTACACAGAAGTATGTCTTATGTAAAAAAAAATAAAAAATAAAAAATAAATGATGATAATGCCCAAAACTTTGGGGGGATTATTTTGTGGACTGATGAGAGCAAAGCAAATCTTTTTGGAAACTGTGATCTGGTGTAAAACTAACACAGCATTTTAGAAAGTGAATATTAAACCACTAGGCAAACAGGGTAGTGGTGGTTTATTTGACTGGGGGCAACTTACAGGCATAAAGTTCTGCAGATCTTGCTGTCATTTTTGGTCTCTACCAGAAAATCCTGAAGGTAAATCTTCAGACAATTCAAATCACCAGCAATTCCTCCTCTGAGTGAATGTGGTGAAGTGGTCTAGTAAAAATCCAGAATTGAATGCAACTAAGATAAAATGATATAACCTAGAACAGGCCTCCTTGTGTTCAAGGTCCCTCCATTGTGAATTAAAGCAATTCTGCAGAGAAAAAAGGGACAAAAATCCTTCCTCGGTGGTCTAGCAGCAATTTAAGAGTTATTAGATAGATATTGGATAATGCTGTAAGGCTGATTTTCTTTAGCAACACAAGGAAAGAATAGTAGGCAGAACATTTTTGATTTAAGTCATACAAAACTTGTAGAGACGTGACTCTGGAAGCTTGCAAAGCCAGATGAAAGGCTCAAAAAGCTAAGAAAATGTTTTTCGAGTGGCCTAGTCAAAGCGCAGAATTAAATCTGTTTGAGCTGCTGTGGCGTGACATTAAACAGGCCCCCTATGTCGACGTGTTTCCCTCCAACTACAAGCAGGCCATTTCTTTAAGCACCAAAACCAGCAACCACAAAGGTCTGCAGTGAAGAGACACACACTTACGCGCAGGCAGATAAACTCCACCACCGGTTTGGTGCCTCATCTACATTCCTCATCTGCTTCCCAACCAGCTGAACCCACCAAGGAGGACCACTTGACACTCATTTCACATCATTGTCTGCAAACGACCTCATCCTTTCCTCTCCGGGTCTCTCTGGCCCCCTCTAAGCGATCTGTGCGCCCGCTGAGCCTGGTGTGCTGACGTGTAATCAGCAGTAATTAACCCCGGCCCTTTTTTTTTTTTTTTTTTTTACACGGGCTGCAGAGCTGGGAGATAATGAAGACATCACATCGTTTTTTTATTATTTTTTTTTTAATTTGCTTTCTTTTCTCTCACCAAGCTTTTGTCATCTTGACTTTCCCCTAATGACTGCCTGACAATGGGATGTAATTGGCCTGCGCCGGCATAGTGGACCCCTGGTATTGCAGTGCCAAACGAATGAGCCTGATAACCCTGTGACGAGGGAACCTTGGGGGGTTTCTTTAGAGTGGAAGTTGTGCATACCTTGCTTTGGATGCCTAAACTCCATTTTTCGCGCCTGGAAGCCGAGATACTGAAATATTCTGACAATCCTCCTTCGGCTCCGTTTTGGTCCTGGTCCAACCTTGGAATCCAACTGTAGGCAGTCCTGGAAAACAAACAAAAACAAGATGCATCTTGACACTGTTCTTTTGTTTGAGACAAAGGTATTTGCATAACAGAGTGTTCAGGCAGCCCTCTGAAGCAGTTTTTGGAAACTGCGCCATAATCTTGAGTAAAATGATTCAAGTGTCAGTCAATCTCCCCGGAGAAGAAGACGGCTGGAGTCGGTTGAAGGCTTGGATGCAAAAATAGCATGGGAGATGGAGGACACCTCTGCTCTACCCCCTCATCTGCCCCCTGGCCCTTTGAAGAGAAATGTCTACATCAAATGCTGAATTATCTATTAAAATGCCTGGAAACAATCTTTGGACAATGACACATCAATCAAACAATCCCTGAACCGGGGGTGGTTGTTTATATAAACGCCGTCCATCTGGGGGGGGAAGAGATCTCGGCAATGTTACATCTCACTATCTTCAGGGAGATGGCAGGAGAAAAAAAAAAGAAAGAAGTTCATAGAAAAAAAACTTAAAATTCTGCTTTTTTTCCTTTCCTCTTCTTAGTTTCTCCCCCCCCCCCCTTTTTAAATCCCAGCGTGAATGTGTCGGCGAGCTCGTGGTATGCATCAAGATGAAAAGTGGAGGCCATCCCTTTGAAATCCTCCTCAAGTCAAAATTACCATTTCATTTCAACTCCAGCCAGGAAACGGGAGAGAGCGGGGCCACTGCTAACTGCTTTGGGCATAGCGTTATTTATTGTGTGTAAACTTTGGAAGAACACTGTTGCCTGGGAAAATGCGTTGTGTGGGCGGTGGAAGTGAACAGTTGGAGCAACCACAAAGGGAGAGATCAGGCCTATTTTCTCTGTAGGAGGAACACATAAAAGTGAAAATAATGCCCATTATTACAGGAAAAACAACACCAGTCTGCTTTCGCTCGTAATTTTTCTAACAGCAAAGATCTTTACTCAGAAGCTGAGCAACCCAATAGTTGACCCTATTTAGGTAACTTCATTAGCATTTTCTCTGCTTTTTTAATTAGGAAGCTTTCTGTGGTAAGTGAGCTATTATCTAAGTTGGAACTGCTTTTTCATGGTGGTTTAGTCCGTTTTGGGGGTTAATTTACTTGTTTTTATTAACCTCTTCGCTGTATGGGGTAACATTACCTAAACTGTGCAGTGAATCTATATACTTTTAAAGAGATTTTGTATTTTTTTTTGTACATGGTGTCGTTTAAAGAGTTTATTAGTAGTTACTGTCTCACCCTTGTAGTCTGTTCAACATTTTATATCACCTATGTTTTGAGCAAAGGGTGTATTAAATTTAAACTCTGTCAGACAAATTTGACATTAATGGTCTCTCTTTTACCATTACACAGAGAGTGAATATGTTGCTAACTTTTTTTACTCTTTTTCATATTTTGTCATGTACCTACCACAGACTAGGATGTGTTTTACTGGTGTTTTAATGGACAGGTCGCAGCAAACTTGAGCAGATTTAATAAAAGCCATTGTTGTGCTAATGGGCTTAGCACAGACTGATCAGGAACTCATGAAAGTACAACGCATGATTATGAAGGGGCAGGGAAGGTGAAAGGAAAATATTTTAAGATCTGAAAAGTCTTTACACGTCACCAAATTAGTGGAGCAGGAACTATGCAGTAACTTAAACGTCTCAACCTCAGCATAAATGCAGAAAATCACCAAAATTCCAAAGCGGGATAAAATGTAGCATGAAAAACAGTTTTTGTATTTTGACTGCAAGTAAGTGATGTTGATTTCTGACCTCTTTCTGAGTTAAAACAACTGTTGAATATGAAGTTGTTTTCTTTTTTGATGTCTGAAAGCACTGCATCTGTTATTTTTATTTTGACAATTTCTTTTTTTATGCAAATAGATACAAAATTCTTGCTTGGAATTTTGGAGGCATATTTTCAGTAATTCATAGAATAAAAGAAAAAATGTTCATATATATATA
>CAEGAF010105575.1:0-13494 GCA_903067075.1 Micropoecilia bifurca
ACAAACGCGCCATGCATTGCAATTTATTACACCGACCTCTTTTTTTTCCCACTCTGAATCGTGCTCCAGACTCTTCCCCCCCCCCCCCCCTTCCTGCCAGCAAGGTCACACCACACGCCACTAATGACTGCAATCAATTATCGGGTGCAACATTAAACGAGACCACAACTCCCACTTCTCTGTGGCCTTCCAGCTTTGTGAACCGTAGCATGGAGGTCACTGATTGCAAAGATGATGCAGCTGATTCCTCTCTCACCCCTGGAGAAACGCAGCATCACATCTATTTGAATCTCTGAGTCATATTTAGCAGAATTTACTCATCAGATCATAAAGTACTGTGCAAAAATAATTCTGATTGTGGTAAACGGCCCTTTTTGTAAACTGGGGACGCACCGATCCACTTTTTACACTTCCGATACCGATACCAATATCTGAGGTTTAGTGTCAGCTGAATCCACACACTTAAATACCCCAATGGCTTCACAGGCTTAGTGAAACATGAACAACAACTTTAATTTGTTCAGTCTGCAATTAGGAGTAGAACAGCCAATGTAAAATAAAGAATCAAATAGGCTTACTAGCTTGATCATATAAAAATCAATCATGTAAAAAATAAACAGGGACAAATCTAATTTCAAATGGTTCATAAAGTGCAAATAGGAGTTTTAAATATGTAAAATACAGCATGTTATCGCTCATAACAAAACATAGTAATAGACTGAATAGATCTGCCCATTAATGTCACAATTGCCCAATGTGAAAAAAAAATTAAATGTTGGAACCAATACAGATATTAATATTGAAGTGGTGCATCTCTAATGCTAACCTAAAACATAATTTGAACCTAGAATTTTCTTCCTACAAGACAAAAGCTACAAACTTTAACAAAAATGTAACTCAGACTACATAGGTTAAAGCAGTGACTCATATCCTAGAAGTTAAATCAGTTAAACATTCTTTTATGCTGCAGATTGTCTGATGAATGTCCTGTGACATGGAGATATAGTATGTTTTATCTTTTCTCTCCATGCTCTCACAGATCTTACGTCTCACAGTTGGAGAAGTTTGTGTTCTTAAAAGAAGAAAAACATAACACGTGTTTTAGGGTCTCCCAGTGGAATAATGTTTGTGTCATAAACTTCTAATAGATTTCTAGGGTGTTTAAGTCTTTAGATCTGGAGGTAGAGCTTCTTTCCACAGCTTATGTAACGATTCTCTGAGCACTAGGAGCTGATTCAGGGAGCAGCACACAGTGATTTGCTTAAGTATTTATTTCTGTTTAATTTATTAATAAATAGTTTGGTTAAGCCGCAAACGTTAAAAGGTCTCATGGGAATTTTATCTGACAGATCAACACAAACCAAGAAGTGGAATAAAAAGGATAAATGGTCTTTAACAGGTCAAATTTAAGACTATTTAAGACCTTTTTAGTTCCACCTTGAATGAAATTTAGACTGAAAAAACTAAGTATAGTGGAACACTCTAGAGTCTGTTTGTGGCTCCTGGAAACAAACACTGCTGATAAATAAACCGGTGATAAATTTGTACCTACCCATGATAGACTTTAAAAACAAAAATCTAGGTAGCAAAGGCTTATTAGCAGCTAGTTAGCGGTAGCCTCAACCACCTCGAGTCATAAAACGCAAAGATGTTTAAAACTTTTGTCTGATTTTTAAAAAAATCCCGAGAAAAGAATAAGAATCTACATATACAAGATTAAATAATCCTGACATGACAAAATTTAAGACTTGTGATTAACGTATTTCAGGCTAACTTATATTTTGCATGAATTTAAGGCCTTTAGGGAATTCACTGGAACATTTCTTTACATTTTTTTTTTTATTGCTGAAGGTGTCAGTAAAATACATTCAAGTTTGCAGTTCTAATGTCACAAATGTGATGAAGTCACATATAAAAAACAAAAAACAACTAATGCAGAGACAAAAAGAGTGTCAACTAACTTTCTAAGCTGAAAAGTAGGACATCTCCGAGGGATTCCTGTCATCAGGTCAGTTTCAGAGCAGCCTTCTGCTGCAGCTTTAATCGTTATTAATATTTTAGGTTTTTAGTTCTGCACCAGGACATCCAGAGAGGATGTGGAGCAGCATGTAGACTAAGTGTCCTAACTGTGTTCCTCGTGGTCAAAATGAGTGAATTCCGAAGATATGGCCGACTACAAGGTCTGGACAGATGTTAAGTGGTTATGATCTTGACTTTTTATAGTTGCTGTTCCACAGCTATGAGTTTTCTAAACTGGTATGCTGTTAAAATAAGCCTGCAATGAGAATTAAATTATCCCCATCTGCTACAATCAGGCATAAAAAAATGTTTCCCCAATTACTTGTGAGAGTCTTTAAATAAATTTAGTACCGGATTACACAAGTTAGGTTTTTTCTTTTTAGTTTTAACTGTTAAAAAATAATCACTCATAAGGGCTAACATTCGAGAAGTGCATGAATGTTTCATTACTGCACTGAATTTAGTATTCTGTTTTACCAGCTGACTTTTCTGCCACACGCAGGCGATCATAACGTGAGGAGTAATGGAGCAATAACTAGTGCAGAAAAGCTCAATTCAGGCCTAAGATCCTTTCTCATCTGAAGGGAGGGGGGGTGAATTCAACACACCCGAGCACTTAACACCAGCATATGGTACAAAGCCTGCTTTACTTCTCATCATTTTCTTTCACTCGGTTCTCCTGTGGCTTGTCGTCGTGCTGTCATGACAACAGTTCCCGCTGCCAGTACCGAGTCTTGCGACTGGCTGTCGAAAATAACTGTAATTTCTTTCTGCTTCATTTTCATGCTAATGTATGTTTACGCTGCAGCGAGGTGGTTTTTAACTATTAGCTTGGTTTTATGAGCAAGGCGTTCATTGTGGAGCTGTATAAATGTAGCACTTAGTCACCATGTAACCTTGCTAGCCTTTTATTGCTCTATATGCAGCAATATGCTAAACTACTCAAAGCCCTTGATATTTTTTTTCTTCTATATTTTGTCACATAGCACGTTGTGCTGAAGTGAAAGTAAAATGATACATGGCTTTTATAAATCTGAAAAGTGTAAAAGATCCAAACAATTATCTCCTAAAATGAACCAGAAATCAAAAATATGAAACATGACAAAGTTAACAATAAATTAGAGGGTCAGTCTGGACATCTATTGGACCGATGCTATGCTCAAACGTGGATAGTTACTACATTAAAATCAGTTGCCCCAAAAATTATTGAAATTGTATTAACTTTTTTTATATCCTCAGTTCTGCTCTGTAACATGAACTGGTTGTTTGAACACATACTAGTGTCATTAATTTACATACTAAAGTTAATTTGGTTCGCCTCCAAACCTCTAACCATAAACCTGGTTTTAAACATTCACTGTTCATACTGAGCTGTTGTATCAATATGTCACTTTATTGGTGATTGGTTCAGTTCTTTTTTTGTTGTTCATTTTTTTGTTTGTTTTTTATGTTTTATTAGTTTTACTAGCTTTCATTCTTAAAACCTTACACTACTTAGGCAATAACAGAGACTGTAAACTACTAGGCTATTTCCTGATAATCAGATGTGCCACAGCTTGGTAATTTTGATCTAAATTACTAATTTCATCAATATTTGCCTTGGACACTTAATAGTTATTCATAACCAAGCAAAATGCTTTTTGAATCTTAGATTTTTCTCTAGGACTTTATGCAGTAAACTCACACTACATCCTTACTTTTAGATGCACAAAGTTGTAAAACCGTTTCACGTGGTAGAATATTATAAAAGTAAAACACGTAACAAAGAGGTCATCTGCCGACTGCTAATGCATTTCAAAGTCACAGAGCAGCATGAAACTGTACATCCATCTTTCAATTTGCTTCACGTGGAAGCGGAGTCTCAGAGTCCTGCAAGGTGCATCACTCTGGAGGATATTGCTTGTTCCGTTTGCTGGAAAAGTGAGTGTAAAGTACTTTTGCGGGTTTATAAATCCAATAAACCTTCCCTGAGGCAAAGCAAGGTGACGCTCTAACAGGAAGATTGGGAGTAAGGTCGACAATATAGGGTGAATATGATAATTTGTTGAGTCTTTTTTTAAAGAAGCTTAGGTAGCAGGTAGGAGCTGTCAAGAAGTTAGAAAAAATAAGAAAAAGAAGGATTGCTGACTCCTCCCTAGAAGAAAAAAATAGAGCATGGCAGAGAGGGTAAATAGAGTTTCAAGTGATGTGAGCAAAGGAAGATGATGGTGTAGGAGGCCTAAAACTAGACAAAAACAATAAAAGGCTGAGGAGAGGCGGAGGAGGAAGGCAGCGAGACATATAAAGATGGATCAAGCATTCAGTGAAGTGGAGACGGAGGGTGTGATTGAGGGCACGCCGAGGGAGGGGGTGTGGGAAAGCAGCCGTGATGAGATGGCTTCTACTGGACCATGAGATTGATGAATCTGGTTCAGAGGGAGAGGGAAGAGATAGTGGAGGGAGGAGGAACAAACGCCTTGATGAAAAGACCAATCGCGCAATCCCGCAAGACACAACAGAATCCACGGCTTGATAAAGGAACGAGCCGCTCGCATCTCCAGCCCGACTATCTTAGAACAGAGCACCAGAGGCATCTTTGCAGATTGTGCTATCTCTAATCTGATTTTCTTTCTTTTTTCTATCGTTGCTTGTGGTATGCAGAGCTACTGTCACATCACAGGCGATTACATCATATCTGGAGCGAATAAGAGTCTTTGAAAAGATGGAATTTAATTTACTTTGACGTTCTGACAGCAAACAGACTCTTAGCCGCACATCAGTCGTCTCCGTCGGACGCAAGTTGATACCCAAATCCACTCAAATGTAATAAATATTTTCAGCGGGTGATCCTCCTAAATCGCCTCCATTCAGTTCTGACCGGCTTCCCTGTCTCTGCTTGGGTGAACATAATTTGGGGGGTACCACCAGGACCAGTATTAGGCCCCAGATTGAACTGCAGTCAGTACATATGTGTACTTACTGATTATTGTTTTACATTGTAATATACTTGAGAACAAGTTTTTTTTCTTAATGCATTTGACAAGAAATGCTGTTTCTTGAGATTTTATAATATGACACAATGTAGAAAAGTTTATGGTGTGAGCATGAACTGTCAGACACTGTAGGTGTTTGGTTAGCAGCGAGGTTCTGTGCAGCTAACAAAATAATATGTAAAGTCTACATGAGGCGAGAGGAGGCAGAGTGAAGAGGTGGGAGAGTGAGAAGAGGAAGTGGATATTAATCTGTTCTCGTGAGACCGTTTCACCTCCACTGCCTCCATCCGTCTCTTCCTCCTCCTCTCTGTTGCTGCTGTGGCTCTGATTTGTCAGCCGCTGCCTCGGTCCGAGGGGGATAAGAGTGAGATAAACAGCATTTGCAAACAAAGAGTGGTGGGACTGAAGCCTGAGCGAGCTCCAGTGTTCCTTCCTTCCGATATTCTCTTTCTTTAAACTACAGTGCTCTCATCACAGTGACAGGATAAGCCTGCACAGCTGCTGATTTTATAGGCTGTAATGAAATGGGGAGGGAAAAATGTGCTGTGTCACTATAAATGCCTCGTCCGGAATATAAAATCTGTTCCACTGGTTAACACGCTGGTCTTGCTGCTGTTTTATTACATGGCTTTGATTTGTCTTTCCCTTTTTGTTTTGCCAGATGCAAAAACAGAGAATTGAGGACCTTTCTCCAAGCTGCAATGGGAGTCTGTGAAGCTACAGATTTAAGGCGTCTCCTTAGTACTCCTTCTCAATCACAACACCAGCAGTAGACGGTAGAGGACCCATTATCTGAAATTAATGTCAGCGGTGTTGCGGAGGCAGCCAGACGCTGCACCGCCGGCTCTAGCACTACCCATGGAGGGGTGGCATCAACTTTTCCAACACTACCGCCGCTGCTGATAATGCCAGCCCAGGGAACAGTGATGCCTTCTAAGGTCTCCTGCCTATACTTGCTGACGGTGGTATGCTGGGCCAGCGCTCTGTGGTACCTGAGCGGCTCCCGCCCTTCCTCTTCCTACGTGGGCCAAGTTTCTATCCCGATGCGCAAGGCCCCCAAAGTGAGCAAGAACTCCACGTTCAGCAACATCCGCACACGCTCGCTCAACCCACACGACTTCGGCTACCTCATCAATGAGGCCAAGAAGTGCGAGGCCGAGCCGCCTTTCCTCGTCATCCTGATCAGCACCACCCACAAGGAGTTCAACGCCCGCCAGGCCATCAGGGAGACGTGGGGCGATGAGACAACGTTTCCAGATGTGCGTGTGGTCACGCTCTTCCTACTGGGCCGCAGCATAGACACCGTCCTCAACCAGATGGTGGAGCAGGAGAGTCAGATATTTCATGACATCGTTGTGGAGGATTTTATCGACTCGTACCACAACCTGACGCTCAAAACGCTGATGGGCATGCGCTGGGTGGCCACATTCTGCCCTAAGTCTCAATACGTTCTCAAAACAGACAGCGACATTTTTGTCAACATGGAGAATCTCATCTATAACCTCCTTAAGCCCACCACCAAGCCAAGGCGGAGGTATTTTACAGGCTATGTCATCAACGGTGGGCCAATCAGAGACATGCGCAGCAAGTGGTACATGCCAAGGGATCTCTACCCAGAAAGCAAGTACCCACCGTTCTGCTCTGGCACAGGATACGTCTTCTCAGCAGACGTAGCCGAGCTCATTTACAAGACCTCCTTACACACCAGGCTGCTGCACCTGGAGGACGTGTACGTTGGCGTGTGTCTCCGGAAGTTAGGCATCCACCCTTTCCAGAACAGCGGCTTCAACCACTGGAAGATGGCATACAGTCTCTGCCGCTACCGCCGGGTGGTCACCGTCCACCAGATCTCCCCGGAAGAGATGCACCGCATCTGGAACGACATGACCAGCAAGAAACACCTGAAATGTTAGCAGACTGATCCGTCCTCTAGAGATGCTTTCGGGGATTTTGTTGTGCTTTCCTGTGCAAGACCAAAGCAAACTCCTCTGGATTATCCCGTTCGCACAAACTTCAAGGAAGGGGCCAAGAGAGGAACTTGCGGAACCCTCCCATGTCCACACCAGCAGTGGAGGAATTTTTTACATGACGATGAAGCATAAACATGCATTTAGCTTCTCATTTATACAAGGCACAGACTGTCCCCAATTACCAGGAATGCAGATGAGAGAAAAGCTGACAGATGCTCTGCCCTGCTCAGTCACAAGCCCTGATTTTTGAATGTTCTTCATGTATTTGTTGTATTTTCTGATCAAGGTGTTATTCTGGATATCTGATACTACAGCAGTCATTGTGAGGACTATTGTGGATCTACAATGTGATGAGTTGATGTTGAACGCAGTAGTGTTTATGAGAGAACATCAATGTTTTGCACAGACGTTTTGTTTTCTAAAAGATTTCAAAAGTATCAGATCAGAGAGAAAACATGGCTGCTAGCATTCCCAGGTGATTGTTAACCTCTGATGTGTGCAGTGCAGTATTTTGTATCAGGCAGTGCTGTGAGCAGGCTGCAAACGGTGGCATTTTCTATTACTTGAACAAAGAGAGCCGGAGAAGTATATACTGAGAACAGATCTTACTGTTTTTGAGTGCTTTTTCGTTCTTTTTCCATTACTTGAGATTAAATAAATCTGTTTCATACGATTTTACATCTGATTTGTTCCGCACAATTTCGATGCACGTAACCTGGAAGTTAATATACATTTGATTTCTCCGTAGGAGCGAAAGCATCTAATTACGGCGGCCGCTCTCTTCAGCAGCTGCGCTCTTCGCAGCGAGTGCCGCCAAACCTTCCTCTTGCCTCTGGAAACATTCCCGCTGTCTGTGCAGGTGGTGGACAAATCAGGCAGACTCCATCCTGTGATTAAATCAAAGTCTGTCCAACTATGAGCTGGAAAATACCTCTCAGCAATTACAGCGGCAGTGCAAAAGTATTCACACACCTTGTTAGAACCACAAACCTTTATGTCGTCACTGGGATTTTATGTGACAGCAACACAATGTTGTAAAGTGAAAATATTGGGTTTTGTATTAGAATTACTGTCACATTTATGGCCTTTTGTGTTCATCTATCACATAAAATCTGAATTAAATACATAATGAATGACAAAAATCACTTTTACAAGATACTTGAGGTCCTACAAAAAATAAGTTGTTCCACAGCAGAATAGAAGGATGTGACATTTTCCTCCAAACTACATGAATCACACTTTTTCTGCCCATTTTGTGCCATCAAGTTGCATTAGTCAGGAATAACATTTTTTTAATTTTATTTTTTTATCTTTCATCAGACGAGTTGTGGCTTACAGGAAAATCTGTCAGTGAGTTTCTCACAAAAGTGTTATGGTAAGGTCAAGTGTAATTATTTAAAACTTGAATGTTCATGCTAGTTTGGGTTTTTACTATATCAGTCACATTAAGACCTGGTTTTAGTGAATCACTGTTATTTATATTAATTATTATGTTTTAGGCCATTCTTCTGTAGATTAACTGTGGTGTGATGAGAACATAATCCATTAGTTACTTTTAACCAGCCAAACCTTAAAACAAACCTTATGCTGATTGGCCTCTTTCTGTGAAAACAATTAACCAGCACACACACAAGTAGAAAGCCACCAAAAATCAATATTCTGATAAAAAATGAATCCTCATCCCTGCAAACAATTATCTGATCACATGGTTGGAATCTACTGATGGATGACCTGAGGATCAAATAATCAACCTAAACAGAATAAGTCATATAAACCGAGCATCAAGACATCCAACCAATGTAGAGTGAGCAGCACTTTCAACGCAACTTGAACTCTAAACCAAGCTGAAGGTTTTGGATAAAAATTAAAAAAGCACAACGCGGCTGGAAAGTTAAATCATATTTAAAGCAATATCAGCCATATTGTTCAGGACATCAACAAGAGATCAGAATAAAATTTTTCTCACAAACTTTAAAAGTGAAGACCACCAGCTCCAGTGGTGCAGCCTAAAAACTCTTGAGTTTTATAACTTGTTTTCTCCTTTTTTAAGATCGTCCAACAAACTGTAGCTGAGGTTTGATGGAACTGAGGATCCTCCAGGATGACCCATCATCAAAAACCTCTGGTTGTTAAAAACTCTCCTCCTTATAATCCTTTTTTGATTTGGAAGTTTATTCCTTCATATATTGATGCATCGACTAATGCAGAGGTTCCCAAACTCTGGGGAGGCCATCTGGATGAAAAAAAAACATGATCGCTGTATGCGCTGGGTTTTTACCTTAGAATGGCCAACTTTGTTATTCCTCTGTCAATTTGATACAGTAGTGGCTTCCACATTTCCCATATCTGTGTCCTCTGTCACTTTTATCAGCAGCTAAAGCTGTTTAATCCATTAACATGTCATAACCTGTTTTTCTGAGCCACCTTTAAATGCAACATGAGCTCTACGACCCTCGCGCTGGGTTCACACCTGTGCGGCATTGAAGGAGACCTGCAGCTGCTGCAGAGCTACGCAGGTGTTAGAATCATGGCAGCAAACCAGCAAAAACGCAAAGAACCTTTCAGTTTTTCCCCCAAACTAAACAGACTGAGTCTGTTGGATGGAGGTAAAGTTAGCTAAAGGATGACTAGCTAATATCAATACAGCATCTTAAGCACCAGGCTACTGGTGTTGTCTATGTTCAGCTATGATTCATTTTGCCCCCAAAAAAGTCACCCCCCCTGCCCCCTTCGTCTGGAGCCGGGGCTGAGTATAACAGGGAGTCTATAAGTATCCACCCCCTCCCCCCCTTTGCTCACACACATCATTCAACCACACAGCTATTTGTAAGCCAGAATGTACTGCTCAGAACTGAGGACCCAAAATTTCAGTCAGACACAAAGTAGAAAAAACAATAAGATCTTTATTGAGGATCAGGGTATGGGACAGGCAACCACCAGCGATGGGACAGGAACCTCTGAGGACAGAGAAGCAGGTTAGTGGGTTGTAGTCTTGGGGGCAAAGGCTGAATAAGAAAAGCCACTAACCTTATTAAAGTATTGTGGAGGATGAGGGATCCAAGTAGCACAGTGGTTAGTGAAAGGTGACACATCCAGGAAGGAACAGAACTAGGAGGTCAAGGGGTCAAGGCAGGATTAGGATAGCAGGACAAGACAAAACCTATCTGATGGAGAGGCGAAGAGCAGTGGTCAGGGCACAGAAAAGGGTCCAACACATACAGGCAATATCAGGCAGACAAATCCAGGGGCGAGGCAGGAGGCAGAGGTCAAAAGGCAGAAACGGGGTCGAGTCCAGAAAACAGAACCCAGTGAAGAATCCGACGTGGGCGAGACAGGGCAGAAAAATCTAAGGGACAAAAAAACATAGTCAAGATTGTGATTAGGCCAGAAGGAAATGCTGGATATCTACTCACACCAAGGCTTTCAAAAATCTGGCACCGTCTGCCTGCCTGAGAGCTGAATATTACTGCTGGTGAACAGGTGGGAGACATGAGCCTGATTGTGCTCCAGCCCATGCAGGTGAACCAGATGAGCTTGATGGGAGGTGAGTACTGAGGAGAAAAACAAAGCAGGCAGACGGGCTAGAAACATGACATAGAAACAGTTTGGAAAACAACGAGCATTCCCAGGAGAAAAAGTTTGGGAACCACTAATAGTTTCATTGGCCTGTTGAATTTGTTCTGCTGATATCGAGACCTGATATAACCAACTCTGAAGTTAGTTGCGTTAACCCTAAAGCACTAATCATAAATATTAGTTCTACTAATACTAAAGTGCTAAACCAACATTTTAGTGGAAGCTAATGCTAAATTTAACCATGTTGATAGCTACAATAAGTCAGTGACACATTCTATATCATATCTAGATTAAATTTGTAATCGAACACCTGCTTGCATGATTGTGTCAGACGAAACAAGTCTTTGGACTACAAGTGTTGAACGTTATTCAACTGAAAGTTTACAAAACTGTAGAGTTTATCAGGAAAAATGCATATAGGGGAAGCTAACTGTGGTAAACATTTTCAAAGTTAGCAGAAATGCTAAGCAAAAAAAATTAGCTCCCTTTGACCACTGCTTGTTGCGAATTATATTCATTAGGATAAAGATTGCTATTGAAATATATAGCGATATCAGCAATTTACTGTATCACGCTTTTTTTTTCATTGTGACATTAAACCAAACATTTTGTAGGAGTGTTGTTTACTCATTCCTGTGCATTGACTAAGGTTGTTGCTGTATAATCATTCAAATGCTTCCCTGAAGGCCCTGAATTGGTTGGGGTGTTTGAATAATAATATGAATATTATTACATAAGGCCAACAAAGACTTATCTGGTAAGTGTCCTTGTGTTTGTGGTGACCGCTGTGTCACCACTTACGCGCGTGCAGCCGGGAACGTAATTATCTGAAATCATTAGCGCGTGGCAGCTTTTTCACAGAAGCCCACAAATGAGCAAAGTAAAAAAAAAGGCGGACTCTTTTTTCTGTTGCGTCTGAAAACATTTTTTTCCCTCTTTGAAGAAGAAAGCAATTGAAGGAAAGACATATCGATTGTCTTTCCTCAAAGGTCATCCGCTTTGCGGCTTCAGCAAGACACTTGCCAGGCGTGACACCCGGTGTTCGGCGTGTGTGTGAAGAAACACGGATAACACGGAGCTCCGTCAGCGGCCCTGTGGGATTCCATGCTGGAGAAATAAAATGGCGTCACTCGGAGATGAACACAATGCCGTCGACGAGGCGCGGCGCTCAAACGGCTCCACCGTGGGAACCTTTCGGGTTTCTGTCGGCGGGAAACGCGCGCGCAGACTTTAATGACTAACTCATAATGGAAATATTCCCGGCTGACGTGTCGGCGTCAAACGCTCCTGTTTGCTGACTTTCCTCCGACAACTCCGGCAAAACTACGGCGCGACCTGGGATTTCTACTCCAGTGCGCGACTCGACGACGCGCTTGTTTTTCATCGTGCGGAAACGACCGCCTGCCACGTGGTTATCATTTAATAACTTTATTTTCTGCAGTCGAGTACACACATGAAATAATTGGCATTCACAGCTTCTTTGGGGCTTAGTGGTGCGTTTTGCATTTCTATGATCCCCCAATTCCCTCCCCGCCCCGTGGCAATTGGATGCAATATGCTGAGTAATGGTTCGCCCTGCAATAGGCCAAGCAACCCGGTGGTGGAGCGTTTAAAAGCAGCTAAGGCGAGAGGAAAATGAAAGGCGAGTGATTAGTTCGAGGTTGGTGGTAAACGAGGCTCCTAACGAGGAGCGAGGCGGAGAGCTGGACCATCAGGAACGTTTCTGTTCTGTACAAAGACACATCCTTTGATGTTTCTTATGCGTCTTCCCATATAACAGCAACAAACTGTTGATTTTAAATCTTAGTATTTTGTTTTTAGCCTCTTTTGCTTGGATACGAACATTAGTGACCAGGAAACGGCAGCAGGCAAGTTAGGGATGAAGTTATTGAGAGGTTTAAAGCAGAACAGATGTGTCTAAATACAAGCCTTTGATTTAAAATTTGACTTGGTGGAGGCAGCATCATGCTAGGTGGAAGTGAGTCAGAGTTAATGGGAAGATGAATGGAGGTTAATGAAACGCAATTCTGGAAGACCAGTTCAGGTTTGGATCAAAGCATGTTAATGTAATAGGACGGCCTAGTCAAAGTCCAAAGCCAACTCCAGTTGAAAATTTGTGGCAAACCTGAAAATATATGCTCCCAAAAACTCTTCAACCAATCTGAGTTTACGCTGTTTAGCAAAGAAAGGCAAAAAATGTCTAACTGCAGCAAAATGTGTTTCCACTGTGTTAATATAAACATTCCACACTTTTCGGATCTGCATCGACAAAACCTGTTTACGATCTTATATAATTTTCCTGCCACCAAATAGCTACTTGGTGTTGATTATTATATATAAAAAATGAGGTTGGTGGGTGGAACAGGACAAAATGGAGAAAGGTGGATGGATGTGAATAGGTTTTAGTTTGGAGCTCAGAGTAGATCTCGGTTTCGTTGGCTGGTTCAGATTCTGGGGGCAATTTTCTCAAAGCGGATTAATCGGCTGCAGAAAATGTTATTTTCCTTAAGCCCTTTTCTAATCCTTCTGAGCATGTTTGAACTTTCTTTTTACGCTAATTGTCCTTCCAGTTCTCATGACCTCCGTGTCACTTGGACTCTTGAGGCTTTACGAGAATCTCTGGAATAATTCACCTTCTGCGTTCTCACTTCTCCACCCAGGTGAGGGAACCGGGCCTGACACCGAGCTCCTCCATGCGAGCCTTGCTGAAACATTTTCTGGTCAGTGCAGCCTTGGTGACCGGAGGATATTTTTGGAAGCGCTGGATGGTTTTTTTCTGTTGTTGTTGTTGCCTTAAAGCAAGAATATTAGTGGAGTTCTGTCCGGTTTGTTATGTTTCAGAGGGCATGTTGGGTTCAGATCTGATGGAAGCTGACTGTAGTGTGTGTGTGTGTGTGTGTGTGTGTGTGTGTGTGTGTGTGTGTGTGTGTGTGTGTGTGTGTGTGTGTGTGTGTGTG
>CAEGAF010105600.1:0-38272 GCA_903067075.1 Micropoecilia bifurca
CACACACACACACACACACACACACACACACACACACACACACACACACACACACACACACACACACACACACACACTAAAAAGGATCTGCTTTGACCACTAGTTTTAAGTCATTAATCTTGTAAACAAAAATCCGCCATAGGCAAGAAAATGCCACTGACACAAATTTCAAATAAATCATCACTGTACTTTAGTTATTAGGTTTCAGTGAAATATTGCCTGATCAAAGAGAGACATCATTTTTAACAAGGACAAAATTAGATCCTAAAAAAAAAAGCACTTTTCTGGCCTCTTTAATGGAAGCTTAGTGACATCCTAATAAAGTTTCTAACTATATTTTTAAAAATAGCTTTTTGGAATTACAGCTGTCTTCTTAGCAGTTTTTATTCAAAATGTTTTTTTTATATATAAACACATTACTATTATTTTCTGGAAAAAGTGAAATATATTGTAACAAATTTAATTGTTGAAAATGTCCAAGGAAGAATTGATAAAAATGCTTGCGATGGGTTTTGTTTTGTGTTTTTTTTTTTTGAGGATGGTGGGAGGGCTTTTTTTTCAACTTTAATTTTTCAGCTGAAACATAATTTAGTACACTTTAAGTATCTGTAAAAATGTTTTTATTATTATTATTATTATTATTATTATTATTATTATTATTATTATTATTATTATTATTATTATTATTATTATTTTATATATTTATTTATTTTTTTATTCACTGTGGAGCGTCTCGGAGTGCAGTTTGCACAGACGAGCTGATGGCAGCGAGAGTTAAACCGGGTGACGTTCGGGGGTCAAGGGTCAGGGTTCAGGGTTCAGCTCGGTTCCTGTAGGGACTGTGTGTCGAAAAATAGAAAATTAAAAAAAATCATGAAACGTACGATAATTCTGTTTATTTTAGCGCTGTGGCTTGTCGGTGGTGGATCAGGAGAGCAGCTCGCTTGGGAAACCAAACAAAAAGACAAAGTGCAGATATTCAATAACTTCCTGTGAATGTGTAAATGTGTCGACAGATAGCTGATAAAACTTCACCCGTTCTTTCAAGAACTGTTCTCTCGGCGTGTCTCTCTCTGTGCTCCCTCTGCAGCCATTCAAAGCGATGCGTGTGGCAGTGATATTCCCTTCTAGCCTCGTGTCTTTGCGACGTTGCGCTTCTCTGTGTTACTTCGCAAGGATCTGGTTCACTTCATCATCCCAGCGACTTCAGGTCCTCGTCCAACTGCCTGTCGTTCACTCTCAGTTTGTATTTCTCCTTTTTTGAAAACTTTTTGTTTTTCACACCCTCCCTCTTCCTTTCTCATGTACACATCTTAGCCAATGACTGACTGTTCATGTGGAAACTCATGCACAGTCTTGATAACAGGCAACCAGCAGGCGTAGGAAGTGATTCAGTAATTTTTATTTTTACTTTTCACTTTTTTTTCCACAAGCTTGTGTAACTTTTTTTTATCTTCTCATCTCAGTAAAAAAAAACAATTTCACAGTTGACCTTGTGGAAGAGTTTCACTTTTAACTCTCCAACCAATCAGTCTTCACACAAGCTCTAATAATAATCAAATCCTAATCACTTCGACTCTGACAGCTTTGAAACATGAAGAACTTGCATCCTATCATGCTTACTAGAAAGCACAGAGTTGCAACAGAAGTAGAGGTTTATTGATATTCCACTGTGAAAAGAGAAATCTTGTGAGACTTACCTGGCTCTGACATTTTTAGCACGACAGAGGTCCCACAAGCAACACCAGTAATTTCTATTTCCCTGTTTTTTCTTTTTCTTTTTTTTTACAAGAAAGAAGAAAGTGATTGGCACGTGCCGGAATGTGCTAAAAACAGCTCCGGGCAGTTTATGTACTTTACCTGTCATTACAAGGTGTTTCATATTGACGTTTGTAACAACATTTATCACTCTCATCTGTCCCATAATAATCGTGTTTTATTGTTTAAAACAAACAAATCAAAAGAGGAATAAGCTGAAGCCAAAGCTTGTTCTGTTACAATCTCAATTCTAGAGATGCACCAATCACTTGAGATCAAAATTGATCTTTTTTCCCCCTTTTATTGGCTCTGATCAGTAATCAGCAGATGAAATTTAGAATTTTCATTAAAGGCATCAAAGATAAAAGTGTTCTTCATTTTAAGTTTATAATACAAATAAGTCAACAACATGCGCTTTGAAATGGTTGCAGCTCATATGCTGCAACAAATCCGGTGTACAAATGAGAAAATTCTTGTAATTCCTTAATTGTTTATTGGATTCCAAACCACTATCTCTGCAAAAGAACCCACTGCACATATTTTCTTTTAATTTAGTTATAACTAATAACAAACAAAACAAACAAAACAAAAATCAGAAATCAGCATCAGCAGCTCAGAGCCCAAGCTAAATTGGAAATCAATGTCTGCCAAAAAAAAAAGCCAGGATTGTGCATCTTTAATTAAAGCAATTGTAAATATGATCAAGCTATTAGTTAGTTTGTTTTTTTTTTAACAAGAAATTGAATATTCTTTTGTCAGGGAAGTCAAGAAACTAGATTTCTGTATTTTTAAAACAAAGCCTTGGGTGCTTAAAATATTGTTTTAAGTTCATAAATCTACAGCTTTGCTTGCATTTTTCTTTTTTTTGGTGTTGCGGTTGGCATGCACAGTGTGTAACGAAAGGCTGGATTGTTGGTACCGCAGCTTGACAGTATGGATTCGTCATCTGCAGGCATAAAAGTTTGATTTATTTGGACTCGGTGTCAGGCTCCCAGCTACTGACTTCAGTATCAGGTGTCTGCAAGGAGAGGTGCACGTTTAATTCCAATGTGCTGGAAAAATGTAAGCCTATTTACTCGACTTTTAAAAAGATGGAAAACACGTCTGACTCGCCTTTAGTGTTTGGATTTCAAGATGGTCTTTGGAAGTGTTTTCTGCATCTATTTGCATGTTCCTTCATACTTTTTATTTTTTGTGTGTGTGTGAGCATTAGTGACAGTCAAAAGAAGTCTTAAAGAGACGTTCTTGTGACTGCTACGGGAAGATGTCAAACCTTTTGCTTTGCGAAAAAAAAAAATGTTTTTGAATATTTAAAATAGAAGTTCCTTATGCGTTTTGTTTTTTTTTCCCCAGGGGGAGGGGGCAGGGATAGAATTAAACCTGTCTCAGCATGTGGTAAATTTTCACCTCGGAAGCAGCTGGAAATGCAAATGAGTGTGGATCCAAACTTTAAATGGTATCTAACGTCTGAATGTCCACTGTACTGTAGAGTGTGGACACGGGGCACTGAGCTCCTGAAAGGTGTCCCACGATCCTTAGCTGCAAGAGAAAGTAGTTCGGCTTTTAAACCCTGTGTGTGTGTGTGGGTGTGTGTGTGGGTGTGGGTATACTCTCAGTTTTTAGAGGTGTGAATGTTGTCACGCTGCCAGTAGCGGTTATGTTATTTGGCATACAGGTAGTCGTCAGGCACTGTTTAATTTGTATTGAGGAATTGACAAATGAGTTATGACACTGGCGCTGTTTCTCCTGGGAGACAGAAGTAGAGACTGATGGAGTACGAGAGGAGTTTTGAGAGACAGCGAGAAATAAAGAAAGAAGGAGGGAAGGAAAGAAAGAAAGGAGGGACGGAAGAAGATGATTTTCAGAGGACTTGCTTTTTGCTCCGGAGATGAGTAGGTGGGTAATAGCTGCCATTTGTACCATACAATTTTTCCAATATTTTTGTGCTCCATTAGATTTTTAGTTGTTCCTATGTTTGAGTTTTAGTTACACATACTGCTGAACAAATGTACTTCACCAGACTTTCTGTACTTAAACATGAATTAGAAAAAAATTTCTTCCACTGTTTAAGTTGGTTCCACTGAACTAAGAATTTTATAAAAAGTTATTTTTCTCTCACATACTTTCATATGAGTGGTTTTACAGTGAGAAAATGTTGACGTAACCAAAATGTTTTTCTTAAACAATGGGGAGTCCGGCCTCCCCTCCCCTGTCTTTTGCTGCACACTGCCAGTAAGATGGCTTACAGAAACAGCTTCACTTTTGCCTCGCTCACAAGAAAGCGAAAATTGGAAACATTTGCACTCATCAAAAATACGCAGACAGTTATAGAGTGGAAACCAAAAGATCGCCACACATCAATATGGTCAGGCTTACCATTTTAAAACTACAGGCTGTGAGCGAAAGCAGTTTACCCGACCATTAAACCGGCTTGTTAAACCTTTGTTTTCTTCCCAATGAGCAGAAAGGTAGAACAATCCATGCAGTAAACTCTTAAAAACTACTTCTAAATTTAGCAGTGTTTGTTTTAGAGTTTTGTTTTAGCCTCAGAACCGAAACCATAATAAATCTTACAGACGGATTTGCAACAAGTATGTTGGTTTTATGAGTTTCACATCAAAAATACCTTGATTAAGCATCTTACATTTTCAAATGTCACATTTTTTTGTGATGTGAATCTTTTCCAATAATGTCTGTGCAAAAAGTTATTTTTTTCTCAAAGAAAGGACGAAGGAAAAAAAAAACTCAGCATGCCGCAGTGTGCAGAAACAAAATAGAGACAGCGAACTAGATCAATATGTCACTGGTTTGGATGACATGCTGGACAGGTCCTGGACATGGCTGTGAGTTATGTAGGAGGCACTAAATCACTTCCCATGTTCTGATTTGTGTCTGGTTTCCTAAGCACTTCTTGTGGCTGGAGGGGGAGGTGTGTGTTTGTATGAGTGTTAGTGGATGGTAGTGAGTGTGTTGCTGGAGAGAAGGTAACAAATGCTGGGGGCAGTGCCTGTCGAGGCAAGGTTTTCCTTTTTATTTTTTTTTGTTTCTTTTTCTTTTTTTCCATCTTCATGTTGCAGGGCAGAGAACAGAGAGGAAATTCAAACCAAAATAACCCCTGTGCCCTTGCCTGAGAAATGCCCCCCTCAACCCCCCGTCGCTCCCTCCAGATATCCTCCCTACTCTGAGGGAAAGGTCATGCTACGGCACTTGGGTGGAGTTAAAGGGGTTGTGGAGAGCCTCACATTCACCCCCCTCAGCCCCCTGGTCACCATCCTGTCCACCTCAGGGCATGGATAACTGGGACAATACCTCTGTCAGGCCATGTGGACCTCAATTGGGCCCTTAACCATACCTGCAAATTAAGGGCTTTATTAGATTTGCTAATTAATGTGAGTTAGATTATTATTTTATTATTTTTATTATTTTTGCAATAATCTGTATTTAATCTGTATTCTGGGCAGGTGACAACATATACAATAAATTCCAGGCAATAAAGTTTCCACTCACTACATCCTGTTGCAGGTTAAACGAACCTTTCCTAGGATCATATTTATTTATTTTTCTGTTTTTCTCTTGGTTTTGAACGTCTGTTTTGTGCTGAGTCCTCACGCAGAACCACAGCTCTAGTTGTTATGTGAAAGGAATCTGACCTGATGTCACACACTGTCACAGGAGTGAAGGCCTTCGGGTGTTTTTGTCAGGGAGCGCAGCGATCTGATTGGTCTGGTTTGTGTTCAGAGGGGACGGGGTCACGCCCCGGAGAGCCCGAGGTCGAAGGTGAAGTGTCGTCATGGAAGTGTTGGGATGGGGATAGAATGAGGACGCAGGTCCGCCTGCCGCATGGGACACCAGGGCCTGGGAAATCACTGTCACAGAGGAAACTCAAAACTCGCCAACAGGCTCTCTGTTTCCTTCTGCTCTTATTTTAATTTAGCTTCTCTTATTGTCTCTCTGGAATGGAAATGAGCCTGGATTAGATTTTGCCGTTCTGACAACTTGAGTAAAAATCACCACAATCTAAAACCACAGCTTGTTCCTGTTTTTTGTTTGTTTGTTTTAAACAATAAATATAAACCAAGAGAAGACTTTTGCTTTTGCTTGGCCAGTGTCCTCCTACAGGTCAAATTGCACTTGGTGCATTACTTTATAATTTACCAAAAGTGTGATTTAACATTTTAATCCAGAGATTGCAGATTAAAATGATCATCTGTGGCTAAATCTGGCACTTTGCATAGTAGACCTAAATAATGCCCCTTTTAAATAAATTAATGAATTCATACAGCTGCTGAAATAATATATTGATATTTGCTTATTTGGTTTTGATGAATAGAAATAACCCCCCCAAAATATCTAAAATGTATCTGTATAACAAGCTGACAGTAATTACTCTGGCTATCTGCTGTGGTAGCTAGCTTGCAATCTGCAGCTGAACAGATTTAGCTGTAGCTTTAGTTTTTAAAAAAAAGTGTCTCTATAAGAGAGTGACGGGTGATTCTCCTTGAGTTTCCACTTCATAGCTGTCCATAGTTGAAAAATATTTCCAATCATTTAATTTTGTTTTTCTAGAATGACAGGGAAATGTTTTCTTCACCTGCACTGAGTCAGCTGACCGTGCAGCAGGTGGGAGAGAGACAGGACTCCTTACAGTCTCAGAAGTCTGTGATCACTGGCACTTTCTCTGCTTTCTCACTAACAGATCTTTCCCTGTAGGATCTGCAAATCAAAAATGTAAAGCAGGCATTTTTCACAACCTTGCACAGAATGGAGATTTAACACACTTCATCATTTGTTGTTTCTTTTGTAGTCCACACCTAGTGGCAGACGAAACTGCGTTTACTCTGTTACTTCATCTGCAATCTCATTAAAAAGACTTTCAGCTCCAGGAAATAGTAGCTGATGATGAAATCGAAACTTTGGGAATAGCTCGACACACACCATTGCCCTACTCTGACATCACGAACCATTGATACTTCTTTGTCTCCTCTAAATAGGATCAAAGTCCCTTTCGAATGTGCCGCTGCTTTTTAAGATTAATCTGAAGAAGTAATTGTACTCCTTAGCAGTTAATATGGAGCTGGCAGGAAAATGGTCTCTGAGCAGCCTTTGTTTACCTTCCTGTGCTGCGGTTTGACATGTAAACCCGTGTCAGGCCGTCAGCTCCCAGACACATTGGTGTCATCCAGACAACCGGAGCTGCGCGCTGCGCTCCCTGCCTTCATGGCATTCAAGCTCCACTCATCTCTGTAAATCGTTTCTGGCTGTGTCTGTGAAAACGGCTTCACAACCCTGCTGCTGCTGCTGCTTCTGCTGCTGTGTGTGTGTGTATGTGTGTATGAGCATCATCACCAGGCACCAAATAAAAATATACTGCACTTGGGGTGAGAGATATGGCCATATAAATGCATCACTTTGAATTCGGTATTTATTTAACACATGTCTTTGGTAATCCTTTGTGGCTGTAATGTGGTTAAGGATATTAAGGTGTATTTGTGGCTCAGCATAGCTGCCTGCACTGTTACCGTTGCCCCCTTTTTTTATTAGGCATTTTCTCTCTCGCTGGTTGGAACTAAGCACTCGTTTCCCTCAGATGAATGGGCCATTATTGAGATATTACCGTGGATATGAATTCTGCGTCAGTCAATGAACAACCGTAGCCAGATAGACTTTATTGAAGAAAATTCCTTCTTGTAAAATGTCATGGTGATTTGGGATTTAGACTTGTGTGATTTTTCAAATTTCACACTGCCGTCTCCACCTTCGAACAAATCTAACGGCATGGCTAATTTAACTGTGGTGCGTTGATCTTTTTTTTCCAGGCTTGTATTTCTGAAAGAAAAAACAAAATTGTTTTAAAACTTACCATTGTAAGTGTTAAAAAATGACACCCATTGAATCCCGCCAGAGGCCCTATGATGCTGCGTTACAGTTAGTTTTTTCTTTAATGGTCAGGTTTTAACACTCATCGTTTCTTTAAAATGAACACTATAATTCAGTTTATTTATTTACAACTAAATTACAACAAATGGCATCTAAAGACAGTTTACAACAATTCATTATTGCAGTAACATTCCACTTTGCATAACAAGTAAAGTAGTCAAATGTGAATTTAGCTACAAGCAGTATGATTTTATATTCTAATTATAGTTCAGTAATCAAAATCAGCCGTCACATAATTGGTGAAAGCTTTGTCTGTGTGAGGAAGCTCCTCTGATTGCAACAAGGCATTGACTTATCAGCAATTCCAGCAAATTACAATGAGCTTATTGCATGTGTTGCAGTCATGGGCCTCGATGCTGGTAGCCCATATTAGTTTACAGTGCCAAGAAATAAAAAGGTATCAGCTGTTGGTCAGCTGGCTGAAAGAAGGTCACTGTCCTTTTACAGCAAAAACAAATTTGATTTGAACACGTTTTGAGTTGTGTAATTCATGGGCTGTTGTGGTTTGGAAACTAAATGAATATAATACACAGCTCTTATGAAGGTGTCACAGTTTTAAACCCCCAGCCTGATACTACATGTAGGATTTTGATAAAAACTGACTGGAGGCCTTTTTAACCAAAATGCCAGCGAATATGAGTTTGTGTTAAATGTCTCTCTGTGTCCTAATAAATATATACATGTTGTTACCAAACGTGATTATCATTTTAAAATGCTATAACTTATGTCTCAATGTTTTACCAGCAGTAATAATGTTTACCTCTATTTTAAGTGTTTTTGTTAATAACATGATGCTGTTCTTCTCTTACACTCAAGGTTAACATATGCCTACATTTCTTTTTCGCGAAGACAAAAACAGATTCCGTGAACATGAATACTGGGTTATTCTAATGACAGCCATGAGTAAGAGTGTGTGATCACAAAAGATAGTGATCGTATCTGATATTTTCAGCCATGTGTAGTTTTTCTTCTGTGTATTTTCCGCCGCTGTCCTTTCCTTTGAAGCTGAGTAATGCATGTGCTTTGTGCGTGTGCGCTGTTGTATGCATGTCCTTGCTTTCTGGCCTGTGTGCATGCGTGTACGTGTGCATACGTGTGTGTGTGTGTGTGTGTGTGTGTGTGTGTGTGTGTGTGTGTGTGTGTGTGTGTGTGTGTGTGTGTGTGTGTGTGCATGCGAAGCAGTAGCTGAAGGCTGGTGTGAGTGTGGCAGCGCTTGGTTGGTTGGTGTGCTCTGTGTTTTTGGCTGTGTGTGTTGTCAGTTTGCTGTGTGTCAGCAGTGAGCCAGGGGAACGCTTGGCTGCCTATTCAGGCCGGTGCGGACCCTGCTGTGCCCAGCTAGCATGAGCTGCTGGCGGGTGCTTGAGGGCACTGTGCTGGGAAGAGGGAGTGTGAGGGGATGTGGGGGTGGGACTGGCAGGGGGTGGGTGTGGGGGATCAGCCATGCTGAGGTGTATGACTGTACCCTCTGGCACATGTGAGATCTTGTCACAGCCACCACCAACACCGCTCTGAAATCCTCATCTCTCTCCTTGCTCACCGAACCAGCAGCGACAACCGCTCCCCCCCGCCCCCATTCCTCTTCACCCCCGTCGTACATACTGTACGCTTCCATCAGGCACCTGGATTGGGGTTGGGAGATGGAGAGAAATCTTCCAGGGAGCAGAGGTGATAGGACCAGATGAAACGGAGAACGACGGGAGACTTGGCTGCCTGACCTTTCACCAAATCCCCCCACTTTTCCGTTCCACTGGTCGCAGCCCAGACTGGCCGGGGGGCTCGCCTGCCTGTCTGCCTCTCCTGGCCGCCCTGCATTTTGGTCTTGCCATCTTTGTTTTTTTTTCTTCTTGCTTTTATCCTTGTCCCTTTTGAATCAAATTGTATAACTGCAGCCACAAGAAGTGACAAGACTGAGCAAAGAAAGCAAGGGGGAAGAAACCCCCCCACCCCCAAAACAGATTAGCTGAAAAAGGAGAAAGTAAGCATGCAGATGAATACAGAGATGCATGAAGGTTTTCTGCAACAGTTCCCACTTCCCGCAGGTGAGCATCACCCTGTCTGGAGTGTTGTGATCTTGAGCCGCTCTGCGCCCAAACTGTCGTCTATCACAGCCTCGCCCCCTCTCCTCCCTCCTCCCTGCCGTCTCTGACACATGTAACTCAGCTTGTCAGAGCTGTTTTCCACCTGCCTCCGCTCTCACACACCAACGTGTCCCTGAACCTCAAAGCTTTACGTCTTCACGCGGTTGATCTGGTTTGTTTCAACCATCCACACGGAGAAGGGCGGTGGAGCGTTTTGTGTGGTGAGGAGATGGGAGATTAATCGGACTGATGTAAACCGACGATCGCTAACATCTTCACACGCGGTTTTCTCTGTGCTAAGGGCTTGCTTGGAGGCAAAACCCAAAAGCAAAAGATGCCGCATTAGTGGCACACAACGCATATCCCCACCACTACCTCGGCTCCGGTTTTTTTTTCATTGTGTCCTGATTTAATCTAATAAAACTGTACTTATTTTTACATTTTCTTCGCAGATAGATGTGATGAAGTGTGATGCTGCACTCATAAGAAGTTCACACTTCTCTTCATCTTTTCTTTAGCAATTTATTCCTTCGTCCACATTTGAATCATGCATCTTGGGAGTCCACATTTACTCTGTCTGCTTTATACAAACATATGCATTTTTATTAGAGATGTACCGATGAGACATTTCCGTGGACAGTTTCCAATTTGTAAAGGTCTGACCTGCCCATGAGGATTTTTTTTTCAAAGAAGTGTAAAAAGTAAATCTACTACTTTTTATTTTTGGGATAAATTGTAAATTTAATTATTCTGAAAGAAGTCCTCACTATTTTTGTGTTTTTTCACTCTGCTTCTTAAAGGTAGCAGTATTTAGAAATCACACATTTTCACTACAATGTCATTTTAAAACAAATATCAGCTGCAGCACAGTTGTAATTTACTTTCTACTACCAGTATTTTATTATTTACTTTTGAGTCCAGTTGTAGAATTATTTATTTGCATGCCACAGAGTCAACCTGACTTTCTTTTTTGACTCTGTGGACGAACCATCATTGAATCTTTTAGCACCAGAGAGATGCGTGGTTAGAAAAGAGAGAGAGAGCAGTATGTATTACGCAGCTCTGCAGCTCAACAGAATTTCTCTGCAATTTTATGACGCAGATAAAATGATGAAATAACCAACATTTTAAACCATTGTAAGTGTCTTGTGTTGACAATTATCCCAGATACAAACCCTGACTTTCTGTGAGGATTTCCTGTGAAGTTGTAATTTTTCCAAAAGATTTCTAACAGATTCCTAATCCAATGTGTTAGATGAGATGACGGATTTGAATTAGTAATAGCAATTCTTCTGCCACAGGTGTCACATGGTTTCACACATCCTTTGTGCTTACAACTTTAGCCCTTAATTGATATTAAAAATACAGTTAAAAAACTCTTCCTCGCTCCCTCAGTGACAAATTCGACACTGAAGGGTTGTGACCTGTTGGAGCTTAGGAATGTTGCCTTCACAGATCAGACTTTTCCTGACCTGCTGATCACAAATCAGGGCCACTCGAGGGTAAAATCAGCCAGTTCAAGCCACCAGCCGATTTCTTGGTGGACCTCCGGGTTTTTTCACATTATGTTTAATCAACCTGTGTATGGATTTTTCCTCAACCGTTTAATAGGAGACTTCACACTTTTCTGACACAGGGTCGATACTGTGTCATGGTCATTATGCCCATAAATTGGGCCAAGCAGGATAAAAAGGTCAGTCTCCTTCGGTGCCCTTTGACCCAGCGATGGGAGATCATGCAGGAGTTTCCCAGAGTTGCATGTTTAAATTTTTCTGGCTGTGTGTGTGTGTGTGTGCCTGCTTTCACATATTTTTATCAGGCAGTGAGGAGGTGGAGTGTGAGAAGAAGAAGCTTTGCTTGCAGGCTCCGCTTTTGGTCTTATTGATGAAAAAAGATGGGAGAGGGGGATGGAATGGTGTTGAATTAATTTCACAGTGCAGACTGAGAGTGGGATGTGAAAATGACACTGGTTTCATTAAACGTGTATATTTTAAATGATTCATCTGTATCAGAGAATGCCAGCTGCTTGGAATTGTTGGCGCCTTAATTAACCTCCTCCTTCCTGTGCTTCTGTTCAGAATCCGAGCTCTCCCAGAGCAAGACCGGAGCCGTGGCCCCGGGAGCCGGAGGGGGAGGAGGCGGGAGCAGCGGCGGGAACCACCTGCAGTGCCTGTCCGTCCACTGCACAGACGAGCTGGGGGACAGCAAGGGCCGAGGGGGGCCCGTCTCCTCTTGGCGCTCCATCCACTCTGACATCTCGAACCGATTTGGGACGTTTGTGGCAGCTCTGACTTGAGCGACAAAACAGACTTCGACGAAGAAGGATACAAAACCAGAAAACAAAAAACAAACAAAAAAAAAGAACTGAAGGACAACCTCAGAGACAAAAAAAGAAAGAAAAAAAAACAGAAACGATGACGATGATATGTCAGTGAGACAGCTGTGTGCGGCTCTTGCCTGTTCAGGGAGAGAGACATTCGTGCTCATAAACGCAAAAACACGAACGCAAGTTACACCCACACTCACACACACAATCAAATGCCATGATTTTTTTTCTCCCTTCTTTTTTAACACAGTCATGCATTAATATTCTGCTGGACAATAAAACGTGGGGCCGACTCGCCGATTCCCCACATCTGGAAAACCTCAAATCCATTTCTTTTTCCCTTTCCCCTTTGATTTCATTGTTGAAGAGAAATAAAGACATGTTTAAGGAGGAGAAGAGAAAAGCAGAAGAACAGAGGAACAAATGTCAGTTGTCATTGGCTTTGATTGTATACCCGTGTTTAAGTATCGGTGATGTGACCTCGGCTTCATTGCTTATTGCAGTCTGCCTGCTCTTACCTCAGTTATGGAAACACCTCTAAAGTTGACCTGATTCTTCTGGGTGGGGACATGTTTGACCAACGGTGGGCTAATTTCGCCGACAAGGCCCGCCGGTTCACTTGACAACGCCAAACTCTAAGAAACGGACCCAGAGGAAGGCTAGAAGAGGGACACTTACGCAGGAATGTACCTCAGCATTTTTTTGGGTGGGGGGTGGCGAACTCAGATTTTCTTGTTTTTGGCAAAGCATTTTTGAACCATTTTTGAACCGATATCGTTTGCTGCTCTCAGTCATTGAACTCATATTTCTCTTTCAGTCAATTTGCTGAGAAAGTGTTTTTTTCTCTCTCTCTCTTCTCCGCTGCACATCTTGTGAGCTCAACCACTTGTATACAATTCAGCCAATGGGAACTAGAAATAACAGAGGAGGTCAAGGGGTTTGTTTGATAAGGGAAATGAAAATAATAATAAAAAAAAGATTATTGGTATTGCACATGTATAATAAGAGAACATTTTGCTGTGTGTTAGGCAATCTTGTAACCTTTAAATAAAAGCTTCTGTTGAATTTGAATTTCTTGAACAATAGATGGAGGACTGTGACGGCAATTTACAAACAGGTTTTTTGTTATTGTTTTCCTTTTTTTAATAATATGTAAAGTGCAGTCGTCTGTTTTCCTGCATATTGTATATATCTGTATATGTTTTATTGAGTAACTAAATAACAATAAATATGATGTTAAAGGTGGCATTTCTGTCTCTTAAGTGTTTTGAAAGTCTGCTGTTGGGTTTGTTAATTTGCCATTTTGTACCCTCATTTCGTACTTATCTGTTATTATTTCTTCCATCCTGCTTCCATTTTAGCTCTCCATACACCGTTTCTGAGATCCAGCGGCTCTCTGAAGTCAGTACACTCCTGTTAAAATTCTAGGTTTTTGTAATTTAGAAAAAAAAACCAGACATCAGTAATTTTCAAACCTTCACTTTCTTTTAACTAATACTTTTCTAAAGCGCCTTCTTAGACATTAGAAGTCTGTCAATGAGCTACTTCTTGACTTGGCAGTATTTGCATACTTTCCCACTCAAAAGTTCTCCAATTCTCTTAGACTGTGAGGACATCTAAAGGTCACATCCTGATAAGACCGTTCCAAAACTTTGATTTTCCTATGAGGACATCGTTCTTTTGTTGGTCTGGTTTTTGTTGCTTGTGAGCAATTGATGAAAATGTCTGGAATATTCTTTAACCCTAGTAAAGTATATCCGTTATAGTAGCTGCATACTCAAGAATGAATATATAAGTTATATGATAAGGTAGTTCAACAAAGTATTAGTTAAGTGGTGTGCACACTTTTGCAATGAGATTTTGCATTTTTCCTCCCATTTTTTCCTTTTATGGGTTTCAGTTGAACGGTACAGGTGAAATTATTTGTCAGTCTATTTATTTTGTACATCACAGGACCTGGGTTTATAACTGAGATGTTATTGTAAATTGTAATTACATTTTTTTTTATTATCTGAAAGCTCTAGGAGACGGGACTATTTTGTAACTGAAAAAGTCTGGTATGAAACAACCAAAACAGTGAAGATAAGACTGATGTACTTCAGAAGGATGAAAAACCCATAATAAAAATGGGTATTTTGTGGATAAAACACTGTACCACACAGCATTTTTAAAAAAATGGATAGTTTATGCATTTTGAGATACGATTCTATAAAGTTATTATCAACACCAGTTCCTTTGTCTAGAGCAGAAATATTCCACGTCAGAGTGAGCTTCTAGAGCACTGATTAAATCCTTAGAGAGGAATGAAGGCTAATAGCTACTAGGAGGGCTGCTCTGTTTAAGCAAATCTTAGCAATTTAAAACAATTCCAACTAAAAGTGTTAATGTCCCCAGGATACAGTGCAACATTAAAATATATTAATTGTTAAACCTTTCACAGAAGACTTTAAGGGTATTTTCTTAGCTGAGCAACATCTTTGTTTCTACGCTGAAGGGGTTTCACTGGGGCCTGTATCAGCTGCAGATGTTGCAGCGAAGATGCTGTGGCACAAATTACGTCTTCTGTTAAAGTTTAAATGTTTTTCTTCACTCTTGGTGATCTTAGAGTGGCAACGAACCCTGTGGATACAGTCTACAGTGTGAACCAGCATAGCTTAAATGCAGCTGCTCTCATGATTTGGCTGAAAAAACTGAAAAAACAACAATAATAACAAAACAAAACCATACAGACAGGTAGTAGCTGCTAATATGTTGTATGTAAATATACTTTTTAAAAATTTGAATCATATTAGAAAGCTGATATCAGCAAAACAAAGTCACATATTACTTTTTATTAGCATTTCATTGCTGTAGAGATATTCCAAAAACTCACTGATGTAACATCTGTCATATACAGATAATAAAATTACCACTGATAAGAACTTTACAGAACATCCGTTCAAAGAATCCACATAATGTTTCTAAAGTGTCTTTTACAATGTACAATTTGCTGAGCAGAGCTTCAGGACCATCAATCTCAACATTAGATATCAAATGATAAGACATGACAGAAAAAGTTGTGGACCATTGCACAACACCTGACAAGCATGTAGAAACTTGAGAAATCCCGGAGGAATAACATGAGAAATACCTGAAAATAATACGCTGTCTAGATTCATTTTTGCAAAAAAATAAAAAATAAAATAAATTACTAGATCACTTTATATATGCTTGCAATTTCCAGTGCCCCTTAAAAAAACAAACAGAAAAATATAACAATATAAACAAAATTAAACCAAAACTGCAGTATTTAACAATTTCATATTCTTATTTCATCGCCTCAAACACAGTCTTACGTAAACTGCCTTCTAACAAACTCTAAAGACACACACACACACACACACACCTCCCCTCTTTCTGCTCCCCAGACCCTGTTTGGCTCACGTGCTCTTTATTGGCCATCTGCATGGATGCTTAATGGTAATCAATAACTCCCCAGTGTGCCAGCTCTGAGGTGGAGACGTCAATGCAACCTAACAGGGCTGTGGTGCTCAGCCCTGCATCAGCGCTGTCTAGGATACACACACACTCAGAAGCTCCCTGCAGGACCCTGTCTGTGTTATTCAGGTGTGTTTATGCTTGCTCCTGTACTCGGTGCCTTGCTGTGTAGGATTGCATAGCCTGTTGTGAGCACAATGCACAGGGAGCTGCAGCTTTAGCAAACAGCAGAGACTGGTTATACCGCAGACTGGCATGTCACTTGGGAGTGTCTCTTTCAGGAAGGGGGATTAGGGAGAAAGTGGAAAATGGTTAGGGGCATAAATGCTGATTATGAGTGTTCTGTGCAAATAAAGCAGAAGATTCTAGCAGAATTCTCTGAGAACTGTCACTAAATGGTGACACTGCTTAGAAATTCCTACTTGCTAAAGTAAGGATATGTCTACAGTTTTCACATGTTAGAGGAAGAAATGCTAATATGTTTTTTATTGGTATTGTATGTGAATTGGTATTGTATGTGATACGTCAACAAAAAGTGCTGCATAATTATGAAATGGAATGACAAGGCAACATGATTTTCAAAATTTTTTTATAACTAAAATTCTGGACAGTGTGCCAATGTATTTGGTCCCTATTCTTTAGGGTCCATTCTAGCAAAGGCTCATTTAGAGGGGAAAGACTGTGAACGTCTGACTCTTAACTGGATTTTGGTCTTAACTCTGACTGGTCCTTTCTAACGCTTTGTTCTCACCTAGAAGGTGAATCTTCACCCCAATCTTGAATCTTTAGCTTTTAGATTCATCCTTGTTCTCATCAACTCGGAAAAGCATGTCTGTCTCTTCTATAGAAATAATTTCTCACAGCATGAAGCTGACATGACTGTCTCACATTATTATAGTTCAAATGACCAAAGTTGTTATGTTATTTGCAGCTATTATGTTATTCTTCATCATGCTATTGGGGATTTTCATCATGCTACCACATTCTATTTTTATATAATGGGTGTGATACTCTGTTATTCAAAGTCTGGAAGGTTGTTTGTGACCTTTGCTTCAATTTAACTGGATTTTATTAAGATGTATTGGAGAAAAGGGAACTCAATACAAATGTCACATTGTTGATTTTTACTTGCAAAATGTTTAAAAACTATGCATAATTTCACTTTCCTTTCACTTCACAAATGTGCATTCAGTGGCGTAACTACACATTACTCAGGTGGATGCGAAAACATGAATCGGCGGTGAAAATCCGGCAGAAATGCTACACTAATCGACTCAGAAATACTCTGCAGAGAGTCAGTCTAACGAAAAATGCCATAGGAGCTAAGCCGTTAATGTGAGACATGTAGTCACGTGGGACTTTAGAGGGGCGTTTCTGGGCAGAGCTTGGTAAAGTCCATGCTCACCTAACGTTTTTTTGCCAACCCCCAATAAATTTTGGAGAAGAAGAAGTCTGAACCGGAAGTCATCCGCGGCATCATTGTGTGCAAGCACAATGCATAACCGGACCCATGACTTCAAGACCAACAAAAAGAAAATGTGGACACAGAATCTTGACCAATGTGCGAAAGAAAGATACGTGAACAAAATCACTACTGCCGGAATCAACCGGAATGAGACAAAGAAGGAAAATATGTCAGGCGAAGACTGAGTACACCTTGGAGGAGCTTCGCGGCCTGCAATCTATGGACGCATACAACCAGTGTTTAAATGGATGCTTAAGGTATGAATTCTGAATAACACGTTTCTGGTGACTAGTAGACTAAGTACATTTAGTAACATACACATTGGTTACATGCTTGTCTTAGCTCGTTCGACAGTAAGTATTGCAGTAAATATCACTGGTATTTATCCTGGTACTACACAGAGTTGGGTATGCTACTAAAAATTGTAATCGAGTAACAGTTGTAATGTACTTATATTGTTTGTAAGTTAGATATCAACAAGGCGAGAGCTAGTTCTAAGCTTGTGCCTGTTTTATTGTTGTCAGCAATCCATAGCAACTGCCTACCAAGATGGCTGTCAGTTACAAAGTTCACTGAAGTGTGACATCACACGAGAACTATGTAAAATCCAAATGAATTATACTACAGCTTGTAATTTTAATATAACAAAATGTGTAACTGTATGAAAGCATTTTGTATGCCTGGTATAGTTTTGCTTTGTGCATTTTTAAGGTTTCTAGCACACATTGTCACAAAGTCATATTTCAATTGTTTAAGGCAGCAGCCTGTTGGTAGAAGAATATACAGTACCAAAAAACAGCCAGTTTTAACAGTCGCTGGTAACACTGGTCTGACTGGTGTATTTCAAAAGTGCTGCCCTGAAAGTACTTCATCGATATAAGAGTATGTGTTTGAGGAGTGATTTAATGGATTACATAGATAATACAGAAGCTTTGAGTGCTGAAATGTTGTTGTCATTGTCCTTTATATTTGTTCCGTCATGTTGCCAAGTTTTCTTCGAGAGTTACCTCACTATGTGCCAGAGAACTCCTCGTGCTGTTCATCTACCTGCCCGTCTAGTTTGGCTGGCCTCTTAAAGCGAAACCTTGGCTTGCTTACATGACAGTAAAATCATTTGAATGCAGAATACTCAAAGCTGTGATGACTAGCTTGCCACAGCTTGCGTCAGGCAAGCTGTAGTGGGTGCCCTTCTTTCCCAAACATGCTTGGTGTTGGACTAAATTTCACGCAAGGCATAGCGACAGGAACCTTGAGATACTGGCTCCAGTCAAGATGTATGATGCTGGATGCCATCCTTCAATGGGCTCCTCTGCAGGGCAGCCATATTGGGAGGGCGAACACTGTGTGGTCGCCTGAGAACTTGCGTGTTTCCCAGCCAACGTCCATCTAAAGAATAACAATTTCACTAGCCATGAAGACTGTCCATGGAGCCTTGGGGGCTGTGGCCAGAAAGCTCGGCCAAACACTCTCCACTCACGCAGCTTTCTATGTACTCCTATAAATACATCTCCTATTTGTATAGAGGCGATATGCATCTTTGGGAAAATACCACAATGTTGACACAGGAACACCCTCATCACCCGCACCCCACCCCCATTTGGGTCCCTCTCCCCATGCTACCAAAACTCTTTCTACCCCTTGCTGAACCTTTCACTGCCCGAGAGAAAAACTGAGGGAGAGAAAGAAAGAGATAGAGAGAAGGAAAAGGGAGGCATGGAAGGAGACTGGGAGTAAAAGAAGTGTCTTTTAGAGGCCTCCACGGTCTTTAAGCCACTATGGTATCCACCAGAGCCCTCACATACACTCAGCCTTTAAAGGGCTTTTGTCCTGTAAAGAGGGTGTTTGGCTAAATTGGGGGTGCTTGTGGACTGGCGGGTGGGATTGGGCTGGGTTCAGTTTATTTGGCTCCCACGTCTCCATCACTGGAATGGTGAACTATTTTTTTTTGTAAAGCAAGGGTATTGAGAGGTGGGACATGGAGGGGCGAAAGGGGGATCCTTGTTTCTTCTTCAAAAATTTTTTGAAGGGGGGAGGGTTGGAAATCTTCCAAACAGTGCCTTTTTGCTTTTAAAGAAAGCTCCACTTGTGTAAATGTGCTCTTTGTCCCTTGGCCTATTGTTTGAATAGCATTGTGAACTTTTTTGTGGGAAGCTCACAGGGGCTTGGGGGCCTGGGGTGGTGGGGGTGGGCAAAGAGGGACCAACGGGGGGGCTAGGCCTGAATGACTCGGACCTAAGACAACATAGCAGTCCAAGAGGCCAAGGTATGATACACCCCCAGCTTTACAGAAAAACATGACTTCATATAAGCTTAAAAATACATCTAAACAAAATGATTCTTTGAATTAAGTCAAGACTTGTCTTCTGATGAATTCAAACGGGGCTTAAAAATTTGATCTCAAACGTAAAGGCAAATCTAAAACAGACCCCGCAAAGCCTTTCATTCTGAGAACCAAACCCATTGTGGCAACCGCTTTGCTCATAGAAACAATATGAAAACAGCCCAGCTCCCGCCCCCTGTAAAGGGATTTCTTAATAGAGCTGAATGTCTGGAGTCCCTCACTTCAGCCAATTCATGACTTCCATCTGTCTCTGCTCTCAAAATATGCTGGCAGGTGGAAGGGAAGGACAATGCGTTTGCATTTTGGGACCATTTAGTTCACTTTTACAGACTCCAAGAGTGAGTTGTGTAAAAGTCTTTACCTGTGTTGTAAAAAAAAAAAAAGAGATTTTCCCGTGAGCTCCACATCTCTTGCAGATAATACGTTGTTCGGTATAAGATTCTCAAGGTATAACAACCTTGAGTAATAACTGTAGAAAACCAGAAAAGCTAAGAGTTTCTAGTGCTGATGAAACTATACAATACATTTATTTTAGAGTTGTGGGTCTCATTATCTGTAATATTTATTTAAAGTTAGTTTGATTTTCACTCATAAACTTGAGCAAAAATAGAAATACCTGCTCCATTTTGTAGTAGTTTTCCAGAGTTTTAACCAAAGTTACCAGTATTAAGAGGTCATTATTGAGATATAGGACACCTCACTTGTGTTGAGGTGTTTTATTTTTCTCAGGTGAAATGCATGATGTTGTAGAAGGTGTTGCAGTAGGTGCATTTAATTCAACAATCCTACAAGTAGACTTGCTTTAAATCCAATGAGGATAGTCTGGACAAGATAAAGTAAGGCCAAGAAGGTCTGCTGCTTCATTCTAGGACGCTCTGCCTTCCAGGTTTTTGTTAGCCGATGTCCCTAGTAAATCTCTATCTCAGCTGTGTTCCAGGCAGTGAGCGTTTCCATAGTCTGCTCAGCTGGTAGGATACTCAAGTCTCTTTGGAGGTCTCCTCTCCTGTAATCACAAGATATCCCGTGACCTCTCTTTGCTCTGAATCCACCCCCCCTCCTCCAGAGAAACACACAGGCTTTCTGCTGGAAGGTGATTGAGCATGGCACCCTGCTCCAGGCCTGTCCTGCTTTGTCTGGGGACGTGTGCCTGTGTCAGGAACCACAATTAGTGGGGCGCGTCCCCTATCATTAATCACAGAAAAGTCCCGGATCTCGGTATCCCACAGGCACACTCACTGTCAGCCTCCTAAGCATCAGGACCCCACATGGCAGCAGCATCCTCAAATGCAGCGTGGCCATATATTTTCAAACGTTAGTCTTTCCCAAATAGGCATTTTGGTTTCAATTGTTTTGTCCAAACAAATCTGTCGGGCTGTGGGTCAAACAGGACAAGAATTCAATTCATTTTTGACCAAAAATATGGTTCTAGTTTAGTGGGTGCATTCTTAGTTTAACTTTAACTTTAATCTGAATCACACAATTTAGGCTCTGGCTGTCCAGCCTCTAAATATGTTCTTCTATGTTTGTTCTTCTCACAAAGGTTTTGTACATAGTCATTTTTATTAAAGTAGAATAGGCGTTCCCATTTGCCTCTTTAACAGAAAGCGTCCCACAGCATAATTCTGCCAATGCCATGTTTTACTGCAGGAATGTGTACTGTTAGTTTTCTGTTACACGTAGCATTTTGCTTGGAGGTTTAGGGTTAATGACATTACGGGGCATAATATCCTAACTTAAATCTGATCTGGTCTGGAGTGTTGCTTGGTCTTCATGATCACTGATGTTCTTCACCAAACCTCTAAAACCTTTACAGAACAACTACATTCATACTGAAGATGAGAGCATGCTTTTTCTCTCTAAAAAAGAAATGTGAAAAGTGTGTATCCTTTGTTTTACTCTTCACATTTATGCTCTAGTTTTTTCTGGTTTATAACAGGAAATCTCAATAAAACACATTCATGTTTGTGGTTTCAATGTGGCAAAATGCAAACATAAATAAATAAATAACAGATGTATGAAACCTTTACTCAGACACTGTAATCGGATTCAGATCATGGCTGCAGCACGCTTGCTTTACAGTCAGGGTATGAAATGATACACGCTTTCTGCAGTTTGAACAGCAGACAGAGGGCAAACACAAACCTGACCTCTTGAGAGGAAAACACATCCTCAGTTCCTATTTCACTAACAGTATGCAGATCAATACCGTGGCAGGATGTTAAATATTTGTCATCAGACGATCACACATTGATGAAACAAATCAATGGCTGATAGGAAGGAACTGACACGAGGTTCTGCTTGCTTACCTTCCTCCTAAGGGATGGAGGAGGGACAAAAGAAGGATAGATAAGGGAGGTGGAGATTTGTGGCTCTCAGGTGCTGAGCCTTTTCTCTGGGGTCCTATCTGTTTTCCTTCTCTCTCCCTTTCTTTCTCTCTATCTATTTTCTTTCTTCTTTGAGGGATGAGAGATGGCGGGGAGAAAAAGAGATGAGGAAACTTAACCTATCGGCGAAGGTGAGGATCTTACCACGTGAAATTATGGCAGGTCCTCCAAATAAAGAATAGACTGAGTGATGCGTTTACCTGCATTCTTTACCAATGCATATAATTTAATTTGCAATACACATCATGAAAAAACCTACTGAAGGACAGACACATTTTGTCTACACACATACTACACTGTATATGCTTCCCTCCCTCTCTCTGAGCCTTTATTTAACACATAATGAATTTTCTGCCCAGACTCTTTCGATCTCTTTTTTTTTTTGCTCTGTCTCTCTCTGTGCACTCCTTGCTTTATAAAAACAGAGGAATGAAAAGCAGCCAGATGGTAGCTCAGGCCTAATATAAAATCAATAAGCTGCCTTCAAGAGAAAAGAGGTGGAGGGGTGGGTGAAATGGGGGGTAGAGCTGGAGAAAGAAGAGTTGGTGGGAAAAAAAAAGAACATTCAAGCACCACAAACAACAAAACAGATCTTTGGTCTTCTTTTATTCCTTGCTCCATCCACTTCTTTTCTTTTTCTCTCCATCTTCCGGTGGACTTCTTCACCCTTTCTACCTCACATCATACCACTGGGGCTGACGAAGGGACCGGTGTCACATATGTTTGTGTGTGATACGGCGGCAGGCACGCGAGGATCTCACTGGGATGAGGAGGAGGAGGGCAAGATAGAGATAGCCTTTTGAAGAGAGAGAAGACTGAGGGCCATTGAGAAGTCATTAAGGTAATGATAATGGGCGTCGTGAATAAGCAAAGAGACAAAAGGGGAAAGAGAAGCATGTTTATGTGTGTGGGTGTGCTGTGAGGCGAGGGTTAACAGATGCAAAGTGTTAAAGGCTAATTTGATTGACAGGCACATGTTTCATTACACGAGTGTTCTTGAAGTTTTGATTTATCCTACGTTTGTGTGAAAAAGCTAGAAAGCAAGGTGTGGGGAAAATGTGTGGGTGTGCGTGAGAAACTCCTCTGTTGTGCGAGAAGAGCAGCAAAGCCCTGGTGACTGGGCCTGCTTGCTGGGTGACAGATAGCCCAGGGAGAGAGGGGACACCAGGCTGTTTAGCTGATAATTAAGGGGGTTTTATCTTAATTTGAGCTGTTACTCTCTATCCTCTGCTGTGATTTATGAGTTGCCGGCCAGCCTGGCTGCCCCACTCTGCCCCTCAGCATTAGGAACAAGACAAAGGATCCTCTTCCCCACTTTCATCTCCTACATTCATGGCCGTAAAGTGGATCGCAAAACAATACATGCACCTTGAACTTTTTCCACATCTTGCCACATTATAAGCACAAACGTCAATGTGTTTTGTTGGGCTTTCATGAATTGGACCAATCTAAAGTCACAGATAAGCGTGAAGGGGAAAGACAAAGCCACATGGGTTTTCAACAATTTTGATATAAATGCATTTGTTTCTACCTCACTTTCCTCTATCACTGAAATAAATGTAAGTGACCTTAGAAGCCAACAAACTGGAGAAAAGAATATGTAATTTAATCTCAGCATAAATACTGTATTAATGAGATGAACATTCAGCAAAGAACTAGCCAAGATGCCTATAGAGGAGATGCAGAGATTCAAAGGTAGCTGTGCTGCTAATACAGCTGACGTTCTTTCTATGACTGAAAGAAGGCCAAGAAAAGTCCAGCTTGCAGTGTGCAGCTTCAGCCCCCACTTATTAAACACTTACTGTTAATAAACCACCAGTCGTTTTATGTAGACATATCGAGGTTCTTTCTCAGTCTGGAATTTGATTTCTGTATTGTGCAGGTCTGGATAAGAACAGTGAAAGGTAACAAGAAAATGGAAATAAATCTGTATTTCCAGACTTATATCAAAAGGTCTAAATGTTTGTTAGTTTTTTTCCCTCCTTCCTTCTCATTCTTTTTCAGGTTCCATATTTAAAGCCTGTCTACTTTTAAAAATATGGGTAATGAATTCTCTAGTAATTTCAATAATTCATATTCTAAATGAGCGTAAAAGACTAATGAGTCTGGAAAAGTCTGGTGTGTACATAAAATCTGCATAACAGTTCTGTATCTGCATCATCGCTTCAGTATTGTTTTCCTTATACTTCCCAGTCATTGTACTGCTTTGTGTTTTTCTATCACATGAATTCCTAGTTAACACATAGTGGATTGTCTTTACAATGTCAGAAAGTGTGGAAAAGTTCAGGGGGTGTGAATATGTCTGCAAAGAATTCCCAAAGAATAAAGCTGCAGCTGAGATCTGAAAAGAGTGCAAAGCCCAAAGTGCTCAGTGTTAGTCTTTTCGAAGAACTACAGCAAGTCCCTGTTCAGGGCTTTATTCTCCTCAGTGACCCGTGTGTGGAAATGAATCATATGAGAAACCAGGCTGCAGCTTTAACCTCTCGCCAGCTGGCCAGGACAACACAGAACGGTGTAGGATTGGGTTCCTGCGCAGCGGAGTGACCGCAGGCAAGAGTTAACTTGATCTTTAGCTGGGTGGGGTACGAGTGAAGAGGAGGCAGGGTGGCGGTGGGGGGAGCGGAGCAGAGCGTACCACTCGCTAAACAATGCGAGCCACTGTTCTCAACCTATCACACCCCCCCGGGGTCACAGAGGAGAAGACATGCTAGTGCAACCTCATCTACTCCAGTCGCCTCTCACATAAAGCCTGGGGATTTCTGCAGCTCCCTGGCTCGGATGTTGTTTTTACCCAGTTTGTGGGCAGGACTATTGGACAAGCGTGTTTCGGGCTGCTGTGCTACTATAATCCCATAGGTATTTAGCTGGAGGGAGGGACCTTCGCACCTCCTCACTACCAGTGCAGGGCAAAAGTGTGTGGGCTTGCAGGTGTGCGTCATTCTCTCCATTTTACCGTTGAGCTCTGTTTGTCTTAAACTTTCCAGTTGGTCTACATTCAGGAGATATTTCCAGAAAGTAGTTCACCTGCTCACTGAGTTTCAGCTTTGTCTTTGGTTGTTTCCATCACTGCAGTTTCCAAAGCAAGTTTAAAATAAAAATTCAAGAGGAGTCCCTCGAAGGAATTGAAAGATGCCTAAGGTCTCTCAAAAAGAAAGGCGTATGAAACACTTTGAGTTAGATGCACAATAGAGATAGACTGGACATTTACGGACCCTCACACACCTGCGTGTGTTTCCAAAAGGGCCCTCTTCCTCCTTTTGGTCTTATCTACTTTTTTGCAAAAGGGCTACAAAGGAAGTCATAGTTTCAGGGCCTTCTCAGGGCATAAAAACCTCATCTGTCCCTTCCACCGTCCACACAGGACTCTTAGCTTTCACCCCTGACCCTGTCACACCCTGCTCTGGGTTCCAGCAACAACAAAAGCAGGAGATTAGGGAAATTGACAGGCTAGAGGGGATTACTGTAGCCCTTTTCATCTTTGGCTGTGCACACAGTTGACACAATCTGTTAGCAGTACTTCAAGCTAATCTGAGTGCAGTTTACTTTGCAGTTTGTGTGTTTAGCCTCAGTTTGTACATAGATTCAGCTGTGACAAAGTCCACAGAGCTAACAGAACACCATGAGCGTCACATTTGACCAGCATGTACATTTCATTTAGCAACACTTAGGTTAATAAACACACACGGCTGCTTGTGATTAACTAGCTTAGCCGAGGCCAGTGTTGACATGTGTTCTGCCCATTTTTGTCACCTTGTGAGAGCGTGTCTCCATAGAGACATCAAGTCCAGACAGGAAACGTGAAGTCCAACAGGAAATCAGAGGATTATGTGACACCCAGACAAGCCAGGAATAGATCTGGGGCAAGGCAAACTGTTTTGAAAATGTCATAGCCATCCTTGCCAAGGTATTTATTTGTACTTGCCTCCAAGCCATTGTCGGGTGATGCAGGGCAATAGACGTGAATGCTTTTCAAAGTGAAGTGCACTATTTCCGTTTTTTTTTTTTACGAGAAATTGTGGCTTTCTAAATTTCTTTGCGCTTTTAAGTGGATCTTTAAAGGCCAAGAAATCGAGTTTCTCTAGTGAAGTTTTAATGCATATCTGAATGGCAAGAGGACTGGAGAGCACTTCCTCCAAAAGCAGGAACCTATTGAAAGTGGAGACACCATTCTGGGCAAATATAACCAAAACTAATCTGTCTAGTGCTGGAGGGATAAATGGCTAGTCGTCTGTTGCCAAAGACAAAAGAGAAATACTACAACTGTTAAAATCTCCATTTTTGTTTACATTTTGTGAAGAAAGATGTTGCGCTGCGTCTCTTTCAGACGTTTCCTTCAGTGGTTCTTGGTGCAGCGCCACCACAGGTGATGGGGTGAACCAGTTTCTCAAAGAGTTTGGTTCTTCTAACACGGGTTCCAAGTCTGTTGGACAGTTAGGTGTTTCCACACCTTGAGAAAACTTTAGTAAAATAAAACTTAAATAAAAAGAAAAAAGACAAAGTTAAGCATTGTAGAGGTGGTAAAAGGTGTCTGAAATAAGAGAAACATAGTGCAAATATATAACTTAAATTCAACAGTAAGGTTCTGTGGGCTGCTTTGCCAAATCATCGCAGGGACACCTGTACCGTTCTGTGTTTCAGTTAATACCTTTTCCATTCCTCCCCTTTTTTACTCTCCTTCCACCTCCGCTCTTCCCCCTTAAGACCATACAGAGCCCCTGAATTGCCTTGGTGTCTCAGGGTCTGGCAGCGAGTCAAAACCGTGTGCTCGACCCTCTAAAAAGCACGTCTGCGAACTGCTAAGCCGTTTAGCCCCTAATACCAACAACAAACACTCTTTCTGCGCCGGCCCTGGGCACAGAGCGCCGTTAGCTGCCTGCGAGGGAGGTCAGACAACTCTATAATCGGACTTTACCCATCTGCCCTCTGCTCTCCCACACAGAGCAGCAGGTTGGGCTCCTCGGCAGGGGACTAAGTGGGACATGAGGACACATATGCCCACTGACACTGGACCAGTCATGGAGCTTAAGCTCCAGCGTAGTCGCGCAGTAATCTTGCAATGAACAAGTCGAATGCGTCCCGAGCGAGCCGCAAAATGGTGCGCGGGAGCAAGTGGTGTGCTTGCCATTGTTATTAAAAGGCAAATTAAACCCTGTAGTGTGTGAAAGGTGTGAGTGTTTATGAAATTATGAATTTATCAGACATTTAATTTGCCACAGCCTGGTGAGCATGCAGAGAGGCAGCTCAGTAAACGTGTGCTGTCACCACCCTCTCGGCACATCCCTGTCTACTGTCACTCCTTCTCCCACACTGGCAATCTCTCTCTCTCTCTCTCTCTCTCTCTCTCTCTTTCTCTCTCTCTCTCTCTCTCTCTCTTTCTTTTTCTCTTTCTCCCTCTACTCCATTTCCACACTTGCCCCCTCCCCCCTGTTCTAGTACCACATGCTGGGGCTAATTTTAGAACTTCTTCCCTGTGTCCCTGCATCCAGCTGGATCCGTCTCCCCACCTCTGCCTGGTGGTGGAGCATCTCTCATGCTCCACAGAGTACTCCAGCGCTCCTCCGGGGCATGTTAAAGGTGTGCTTGGAGGGGAGGAAAAGATGGAGCATTCGGGGAAGTGGGGGTGGAGGTGTATTAGCTCAGAAACCAACTGCTCTTTAACCATGTCAAGGTGCCATGGTAACAATAAATCTACGTCTCTAATAGGTGTTTTTCTTTGTTTTTTTTGTTTTTTTTCCTTTTCCTCTCCTCTGCTCACCCCATTCACTGGAAGAGTGCCATTCTCCAGACAGAAGTGTAAGCTCACAGGTGATTGGCTAAGCAGGTTCCCTGGTGATCTATTAGCAGTTAGACAGAACACCACATAGTGTGCTGAACACTGCGAGAGACAGCTTTCTGTCAGACATGGGACACACACAACCGAACAAACACACCCTGCAAAAACACAGCATATACACATGCATGGGTGTCTGCATTTATTTGGTCCCAAATTGGATCATTTTACCACACATAAAATGACATGACAGCTGTCATGTCATTTTAACTGCTTTGTGTAAAATTCTGGAGATTTATAAATGTGGGAAGGGATCTCCCTCCAAACTGTGTAAAAAATTGCGCAGCGTGGCCCTCAATGGATAGAAATTTCTATCCGAATAAAATTTGGAAATATTTAAAGCTGAAAGAGCTTGCAGCTTTGTTAACTGTGTCAGTTCATTTAAATAATGAAAGTCAACATATGCAAAAAGAAGAAAAATGTATAAAAACATGTTGGAAATGTTAACTTCAGATCTATTTCAAAATCCCAGACGGACACAGAGGAAAAATCCCTGCTAAGTATTATTGATAATAAAGCAGCTATAAAGAAAGCATTGAGACACAGCCATTTAACTTGTTCATTACAACCACAGATTTTAACATAAATTCATGCAACAGACGGCCACAATGTAGTGGAGATAGAAACATACATTTATTATACATTTATTTTTATTTTGAACAAAACTGTGGTATGTATATTTATTCAAACCCCAAAATTATTATGCTGAGGAATCACCTCTTGTTGGATTTTGTTTCCATCAGCTTTGCAGATTTAGACTGAAATTTTGCCCGTTCCTTTTGGCTGTGACTCACTTGAAAGAGTAGTGGAGTCGTAGAAATGTTCTTTTAACCTGGCCTGTTAGTTAGGTGAATAGAAATGTTTTAGTTGTTTTGAAGTTGTGCCATCATCTTTTCATTTTTAGAGAATGTTCTTAAATTTTTTGAGCTAACCCCGCTTTATTAAAGTTCTTCACAACTTCTTCCCTTACCTGTCACCTTGTATTTCATGATGCTCATGTTTTCTGAGGCATTTACTAAATGCTGGATTTGTACAGAGATTAAATTACACACAGGACTCCATTTACTAAATGCTACTGAAGGTAAATTTGTTGCACTAGTTTTTATAGAGAGGTATCAGAGAGAGAAAGAGTAGGTGAACTTTTTTAGATTTTATTTGTTGGAGAAAGAATCCTTTTCTAATTCACAGTTGCACCGCCTGGGCATAACATCATAAAATGTAAGAGAGCTTCATAGACTTTAGTCTAAAAGTCTCCAAGACAAAAATTTTATTTCTTCACAGGCACAGAAGAAAAGCAGCATTAGCAAAATCTCTCTATGTCCAGAAGAGTTCTTGTACACCCTCACACTTCTACGTATAAACAATTAAACTTGTAATAAAAAAAGGGGGAAGAAATATAAACCTCTGACATGCAGTGAGCAAGGATCTTGGTGACCACTGTGCTGCCTAGAAGGAGCAGCTGCAGAAAGTAGTGGGAAAAAAAAGAAAAGAAAAAAAAACTGGGCAAAGTCTCACTTTGTCGCCTGTCTGCCTAGATTTGCTTTCTTGTTGTTGTTTTTGTCCTAGCTTTTGGGCCCAAATCCTTACATGTAGGCATCCATTCAGCTGCTCTAACAAGCCTAGTGGGGCATGGACTGCGTATCTGTGGGACTTGAATCGGACCTGGCCAAGGGCGCAAATCACAGCTCGAGAAGAAGAAAGGCCCTGACAGCGGCGGGCTGGAGCAGGGCATTCTCCCTCCTCCCCTATGCTCCTTGGTGAATTTTCTACTTTTCCTGCTCTCTGTACTGCCGTTGAGAGCTCTGACTTGGCTTGTTAAAATTAATCTCCATGCACGGCGAGGGAGATGGACAGTTGTTTCTCCTGCCTGGGCTGCTGGGAGCTGTGCAGGGTGGGAGCGCTGGTGTCTCCGTGTGTGTGTGTGTGTGTGTGTGTGTGTGTGTGTGTGTGTGTGTGTGTGTGTGTGTGTGTGTGTGTGTGTGTCGTTTTGGACAGAGCTGGAACGTGATTCATCATGTGGTGGTCAGGAGGACTCAACAGGCATAACCACAGCCAGCCACACCGAGCCTTCTGAGACCGTGTAGTGATGGTGGCTGGCTGTGCGCTACACACAGCATCGCTCCCAACAACCCTTTGGGAACACTGTGGAGCTGGTGTGTAAAAAAAAAAAAAAACACACACACACAAAGAGGGGCTAGAGGCCGCTTGAGTTAAGATAGTGTGTGCATTATGTGCATGCAGGCGTGCGTTTCTGTCGGTGTCCACAAGCGTGCTCTCTTGTGGAGTCGAGGGGGTGCAAAAGCCTAGAATGCGACTCAAGTGAAGAGATATGGGGGGAAAAAACATGTTGTCATGCCTTCTTTATGTCTTTTTTTCCGTGGCTTCGCTGCTGGAGGAAGTTTCCGGACGTGGCTGAGGCCTCGGGATCCTGTGAGCGGCGGTGGGGGTTAGGGAGGGCGATGGGCTCCATCCCAGTCTCCTTCACTTTTTTTCTTCTGTCTCCCCGTAGATTCAGCTGAAGGACATGTCACCAGAACAGAGCACTGGATGAGACATGCCCCCACCCCCCACCCCCTGCCTCCATTCACCTCTAAACTTCCCTCCCTTCTTTTCTCCTCCTCCTCCTCCTCCTCCTTTTTTATTGTCTTTTATCTCCTGTCCTTACAAACACAAAAACAAACTCAATTAGCTAATGACAGTGGCCCAGCCATTGGGTGGTCCTAATTAACGTTTACTGGCTGCCTGATGTCAGCTTTCAGGCTGTGATTAATAACTATATCTCCCTAAAAATAACACACACACACACACACACAGATCATTTATAATCTGTCTGTGTATTTGTTAGGCTTATATGTCATATTTTTTTTCTATGATAATAAAGTGTATAACGTCTTCTTGTCGTCTTTCTCATATTGACCTCAAACTCTCTGTTCTCCTAAAATTTCAATCTTGAAGCATCTAGAGACTATAATTTTTGTGACTGTTCTTTGCACAATACCTCAAGCTCAGTGAGACTTGATGAATATTTTTTGTGAACATGATTTTAGTCCCTGTTACTTAGTCTCAGTTGGATTGAGGCAGTATAAGTCGTTAATATGCTTTGATCAAAATATTCCCTGGTCGTTTTGGCCGTCTTGTTTCCAGAGTCCTGCTGGAACGATAAACCTTTGACACATTCTCAAGTGTATACAGGAGAAGTGATGGGTGGGGTTTTCAGACGAGCATTTTGGTTAATGTTCATCATATCGAAGATGTTCTTCCTCGTATTTGTCGTGTCTTGTGACAAACTGGTTACTAGGCTTTTGTTCAACACTGACTTTCTTTACTGTCTTTCCAGAAATTCCAGATTTGTGAGATGCACGACTAATAGTTTTCACGTTGACAGATTCTCCAGTGTGAAGTGCGAATCTCTGCAGCTCCTCCTATGTTATCATTGACATTTTGACTGATTTGTTCTCTTACCTGCTAGTTCAGCTACACAGGCATATGTTGTTAGGTTTGCATTCATATGGATTTGTGTTCATCCACGGATGATTGAACAGCACTCGCTAAGATGCTCAAAGTTTGGGACGTTGTCCAGATTTGTAGCCTAATTCCATTTCATACTTCTCAACAATTTACTTTCTGATGTGTCAGGTGTGTTCCTTAGTGACCATCATGCTGTTGGCTCGAATAAACCTGTGAGGTCTTCACACAACAGCTGTATTTTTACTTGAGTGACCTCTGTGGGTAATTTGTTACTCTGATTCTCTTTGTTTTAGGTGAAAAGGATTAAATGTGGTAAAAAACACCATGTATTATTTTCCTTCTACTCTACAATGATGCACTTTGTGTTTATCTTTGACATACTGTAGATGAAATATTGGTGCAATCGGTGTGCAAAAGTTTACTAAAATACACTGAAGTTTGTGGTTGTAACGTAGCAAAACGGGGGAAATCGGTTTAAGAGGCAAGAATATTTTTGCAAGGCGTTGTATCTATGACTCTAAGGACTTGACACAGCCATGAACTAAACCTGCTCTCTCTTTCTTTTTTTCTTTTTTTTTAGGGGAACACTCCAGTATGGTAGAAGCCATAATGTGATCATTAAATTCTCTTTGCTGTAAAAGAGATTAGAGCCTGAGGGGAGTGTTGTGGGGTACCAAGAAGCTCAGTCCAAACACACTGACCCGCTGACAGTGTGTGAACAGGCCCAGTGGAACACTCCTTACAGGAAAAACTGCTGTTTAGCTTGGAAGGGGTTAACATCTGTCAGGCTCGCAGACTCCCTGTGTGTGACGCACTGTCTCGATGAGGGAAAGTCTAACAGGAAAGGCAGTCTAAAAAAGGTCCCTGTGCAGTGAGGGCCCAAGGTACATTTTCTTTGGCCTTCTGTTCACATTTTTTGCACTTGTGTTTTTTGCCTAGCTGTAGTTTAGTGGCTTTTTTTTTACATTTGCAAATAGCTGAACGGTTTCCCTGTCAGCCCAGGATGTGGAAGTTGCTTCCTCCATTGCTACAGTGGGACTAATTTTGCTTGTTTTGCAAACATTGTTTCAGGTTTTTGGCATGTGTCCCATTCGCCCCAATCTGGGCCCCACTAACAGTTTTGTTGCCCAGCAGTTCACCCTGCTGTTTTCGCACAATCCCACTAAGCCTCCCAGAGATTTCCAGTGATAAAACAGTAGCGCACCTGACCCAAACACTTGGTGTGTGTGTGCGTGTGTGTGTGTGTGTGTGTTTGAATGTGAATGAGGTCAGTTGGGAGGGTGAACTCAGCAGTGACAAGGCTTCATATGTTAATATGCCGCACATGTGGCTCAGGCATCGGGAGGGCCGGGGTGGTCAGAATGACCCCCTACCCGTTTCCATCCCATCCCATTCATCCCGACTGAATGTGGCTCTCCATTCACACTGCTTTCACGGTGGAGGGCGGGGGGTGGTGGATGGAGCGAGGGGATGGAGGGAGGGACCGTGGCCACATAGGGAGAGAGGTGGTCTTTCTCTTTTCCTTGGCTCAGAGAGATGGAAAAACAATTGGTGTGCAAATAGATGCGTCTTCTTATTCCTCGAGGAATCCTCCTTTCATTGCTACTCTTCCTCTTTCTCTCTCTTCCTTCCTTCTCCATCCATCCATCTCATCGTCTCTGGAGGTTCGGGGTGAGGATCATCGCTGCAAAATCCGGATTAATAAAATTACAGACTGTGCACCTTGTGATTGTTTGTATATTGCTATGTTTGTGTGTGTGTGTGTGTGTGTGAATGCTTGTTTGTAGACTGACAAAGGAGAAAGCCCCCCCAAAGTGTCCTCTGTAATTTTCATAGGTCAGAACTGACAATGACCACTTTGATAGAGAAGCTGTAGAGATGTAAATCAGCCAATGGAAGGAGACAAAACAACTGTCCTCCCACTGGCCCCACCACCCAACCCAAAAAAAAAAAAAAGGAGGGACACGGGGGGAATTTAGGTTTAAAAGAGTGAGTGAGAACACAAGAGAGTGAAAAGATAAGAAAGACATCCTCTCCACCTTTTTTGATGATAGTCCTCCTTTCAGATTCTCGCTAGAGACGGCAGCAGTGAAGGAAGAAGAGGCAAGGGTGGGAGAGGGAGGGAGGCTAAAAGTTGATAAAGGTTCTAATTGAACTATTTCAGACCCTCCAGCTCATTCCTGGGAATGTTTGGAGCATCTTCCCTATTGCCTGGCACCTGGAGTGGGGTCGCTGGGAATCAGAACAATGACAGTGAGGTTGGTGGGTCGCCGGAGTGTTAGTCCAGCTCAGCTCCAGACGTGGACACGCTCCAGGCCTCCCTTAATCCAATCACTACAGCAGCGCCCGGGGCTGAATAGACCCGCTGGAAAAGGGTGGGAAAACCTCCAGCAGCAGCAGTAGTCACATTTACCATATGTGTCTTTCGTTAATGTAAATAAGCCTGCTTGTGAAAATTCATAAATGGAGTGAAAAAATCAAGTGAACGCACAGGGAGATGCGGTTTGTTAATATTGAAGGCAAAGACTAGGGAAATAATTTGAAGACTTCAACAAAGCAGTGAGCAAATAAACAAGCTTATAAATTCGTAAAGCACATATTCAAATGTTAAATACATGCAAAATAATATATTTGAGTTGCGCCTCGGTGGAGTAGCATGGTGTAATCTGCTAGAAAAGTGTGCAATTTAAACATTTCCATAGCTGTGGTCTAGAGTTTGTTTTCAAAGAGTGTCCATTAGAATGGATTGAACTTTGAGGCCACCATGCAAAATGGTATTTGTAATAGGAAAGAAAAATACTAGACACACTATCCCCCTTTGAAACAAAGCGGTGGCAGCGTCATACTATGGGGATTTCTTGGGTAGTCTTAGAAAAGCTGATGGAGTTAAATATGAGAAATCCTGGAGGAAAACCTTGAGAGATTTGAGACCAGGGCAGAATTTAAGCTTTAGTTAAGTTTAGGTCAGTATTGCGTAACAATGGTCTAGACAAAGGCCAAAGCTAAATAGAATCCGTTGGAAGACTTGAAAATTGATGTGTACATACATTATTTCAGTAACATTGGAGACAAGAAATGAAAACAAAAATAGTCTGATTTGCAAAGCAGCGCTCTTGAAGACTTGTTGCAATATTTTATACAACTTTACAACACAGGTAGGAGACGACACACACACACACACACACACACACACACACACACACACACACACACACACACACACACACACACACACACACACAAAATCACACGACTGTATTTTACTTGCAAACATACCTCTGCTAATGGATGTGTGGTCATTGAGTAGGGTATGTGCGGAGGGAGAGCTGCGGGGCTGTGCAAGGGCCTCCGAGTGTGAATGAGCAGTGAGGCGGTCAGGCAGACAGACAGTGGTCAGAGATAAGCAGATGAAAGCTCGGGGGATGGTTGGTGGGCGAAAGATTGATCCGTCAAAGTCTGCGGACATCCCATGTGACATTTGATACCAAAACTCATGAAAATAATCCAGTATATATGTATATATATAAAAGGAAATACTTTTTTCATTTTTGTCTTTTTAAAGTTAGCACAATATGTCTTACACTTGCTCAGTAATGTAATGGTTTAAAAATGGCACTTCTTATTCTAACCTTATCTAATAACTTAAGCAGACTTTTTTCTTTTTTCTTTTTCCTTTTACTCGATTCATTAAACAGATGTTGTCGGAGTTTCGTCTTAAGACAAAAATAAGGAAAACAAAAGAAAACCAGACAGAAAAACAAGCATTCTTGTACCTGCATGAATATTTTGGTAATGGTGTGTAATTGCTTCCCTTTCTGCATTTGTATTCATTTGGAGTTTGTCTGCTTAATGTTTACATGCAGCAATACAGGCTGGGAAATTGCTATTAGATAATGAACTCAGCTCACTTCCACTAGGTGCCAAACAGCCTCGGGCTTCAGAGCAGTCAAGTAACGACAACTCCTGGGTATACAGTGCAGCTGACAACAAGCACAGATCATCCTGGAAAAGGGCAGCACACCTCATTAAAATGTATAACAGGATTTTACAGAGTGATGATGCAGTCGGGGAACTATTCTTTAAATGCTACAGATTTATATAAGGCTGTCACAGGGATGTAATTTTTCACTATTGATTCAATTTTTTATTTTATTTATTTTTTTACAAAGACTTTATGGGGCGCAGTAAAACATTGATTTCAGAAATCGGGCATTATGACGGACCGTTTTGGTCAGTTAATGGCTCACATATTCACTTCCACGGGTCCCCGTGCTGGCGCCGCCTGGAAGATACTGTCTCCTGGCTCCCGTCTGTTGTGTAGTGTAGCTTTATTGGGGGGATGTGAGCCTTGGCTTTTTGGAGAACGATGGGTTCCGGTCTACTCGGAACCCCTGCGCTGTGGGAGCTGTGCACCAAGACACAGAGAGGGCTCTGTTTCACATATCTGAAGAAGACGAGCAGGAAAACGATGGCACTGATGAATCATGAAAAAGTGTCTTTGTGTCAGAGGGTTGAAAAACAGCCCATTTAGAGTGGTCTGCCCATTAGCTGAACAAAGAAAAGGGTCTGTCTCTGAAATCTGCTGCAAAGACTATTTAGTGTGTATACTGTATCAGGGGAAGGCAAACAGGATCTTCTTTTTGCGCCCAGCTCCGGCTTTTCCGAATTTCTTCACAAAGGACTCACCCCTTTCTGTCTTTCTCTTCTGGACCTACACTCCTCCCTGCCAACCTTTCTCTCCTCTTTATTCACCTTCTCAACTTAAATTCTATGAAAATAGGAGTTTTTTTTTCCCCAATTGAAATCTTTTACCTGACTGAACTTTTGCTCTCCTCCGTTCACCTTCAGTTCGTGTTACTGCAAATCCCGCTTCTAGTATCGCCTCGATCCATCTTGCAGAGATCCAACATGCCGTTTTTAAATAAGGCAGGAAATACTGGTGATTGAGTCTGTTTTCAGCAGAAAATATTAGAAAAATGGTGTCTGCAGTGGTCTAGGTGTCGATCTATCAGACTGCAGTAGCTCAACCAAAATGCCTCTCCCAAAGTCCTGACAAACAGTAGGAAATATCAAAGCAATCAGTGCTTAAATCAGTTTTGCATTACGTAATTGGTCTATGCATTTGCGAGTTGCCGGTCAGATGTGAGCCCCGTAGACCCCTCAGGTTAACAGAGACCTCCACACTCCTGTGTTCACAGGACGAGAACTTAACAAGAAGAGGCAGCATTTTTTTCCTATGCTAATGAGCTATCAAATAAATTCCTAGAAAACCTGAGATTTGCCGATTTCCTTTTTTTTAATGTGATGCTTACCTATATCTTGAATTTTGAATGTATTGTGTTTAACCTTTACCTCTGTTCCTTTATTTTTCCCATAAAGCATATTGATTTACCTTGTGTGTGAACGGTAGCATTCAAATAAACTTGCCTTGCTTTGTCACGTTTTTGACACAGTCGTGTTGTCTTCAAGGCCTCCAGTCGGAGGGACGCAGCTGCAGCCCGGCGCCTCCTTTTTCACCACCGGGCAGCTCGGATGCAATCAACATAGTTTATTTGTGCCCATGTGTTGGACAAATCCATACGACTGCTCCACGGGGCGCTGCAGCAGTTTTGTCGGCACGTTAGGTGTGTCAAAACTCATCAAGTCACATAATTGTGAAGAATTTTAAAAATACATTAGTTGCACTTTCGAGGTATTTAAGTATTGTGCAACGTTTAAAGGCACACTTACTAAAATCGGGTCACAGATTGGAATGCTTATCGCTTCACTGTTTGGTGTTTGAAGCAACAACTGTATCCAGAGGGGAACAAACCAAAGTAGTGCGTAGTGTAGACATAATTTTGCAAACATGTACATGAAGGTTTTCTTAAAGTAAATGAATAAAATGTAAGTTTATACACTTCAGTTCAGCTGTGATGAACTCTAAAGGTTTCCCTTCAGGGCAAAAACAGAAGAAACCACAGGAAGCTTCCTGGTGGTAAAAGATCAAATGACCTCACCTGTTTTGCTATTACTTGCACCACTGACTCATGAACACCTGTGTGTCTGATGAACTCTGACCTGCCAGGTACATTGTTTTAAATTCTACTCTACTCCTTCACATACAATAACCAATCTGCTAATCACATTTCACCACTTTCCTTTTTTTCTTGCAAATTATTTTCTGCCCATCTGAGAAAAACAGATGGAAATGTTTATAGATGCGTACGGACCTATAAACATTTCTGTGAAAAGAACCACTTTCATGACCAACATGTAGCATATTGTTGTGAAATATTCATACCCCTTTAACTTTTGCACGTTTTGTTCAATTGTGAGCAAAGATTTCCACATATTTTATTAACATGTTTTGTCATAGACTAACAAATAATTAAGTGGAAGTGTGCTAATAATGACACTCATAAATAGATACACACTGAAGAAGAACTTGGCATTTGGGTTGGTGTGGTCTTTAAATTCTTTTTGGTCAGGAATTTTTAAACAGACAGTTGATCACACTTTAAGTAATACACTGCTGCCATGGTAACTACTAATACACAGAAAAACAAAGTTAAATCAATATAAACCGATTTTCCAAGCAATTGGTTAAAATTCACCTTTCAAAGTCATTTTATATGCATTTCCATGCATGTACAAAGTTTAAATCAACGACATTTTAGCTATTATTAATTTAGAACAACTGATTGTTACACAAACATTTTGTGTGTGATTTATTTAAAAAACTACACTCCCAGTACACCCATCACAGATGTTGTTGATGTTCTGACCAGCTGACTGCAGCAGAGGTAAACTAATATCAGCCTAATCCATAAATATTTTAATACTTTTTATATTTTTCCTATATTGCCTTAGAGGGAGCCTCTAGTCAGGAAATAATCATCATTAGCTGCTACAAGGTATAGGGAATCAATACTGGTACCTGTGATTGACATGCCAATGTTTTAAAATCCCTTGAAAGAGTTTCCAAGGTCCAGTACTTTTTGGGGAATGCAGGCTACACATCCCCCAACCCCCTCTGATCTGCCCAACCAATGTTTTTCATTAAAGAGCCGATTCTATACGGCCCTATGAAAAAGGTTTTCATGTTTTGCTGTAGCTTCAAAGCAACCAGTACAATGTTTAGGCTGTTATGTCTATACATTGTGTTGAAATAAATATTTCAAAACAATGTTCAATGGGCAACATATATATATATATATATATATATA
>CAEGAF010105602.1:0-35800 GCA_903067075.1 Micropoecilia bifurca
GACAACTTGACATTAACCAAGAAATCATTACTGATATAAATTTGTTATAAAAGTATTACTGATTGCACTTTAAAAATTAGGTAACTTTATGTTATTAAAGATAAAGTTTAAACAGTAATGATTCTGTGTCATAATTTAACGGATGATGCTTTATGACAAGTCATAAATATTCATGAAGGCTTATTTATGTTCATGACAGGTGTTATGTCATGTTTAAGACAGTGTCATGACAGTCTTATTCACACCCCTTCAAATAAAGTGTTACCAAAAAATTTACTCGTAGGAGTATTTTTAACTACGCTGTACTTTTTACTTTTACTTGAGTAAAATTTCTGAATTCTCTTCACTGAATGAAGAACAAACATGTTTTAACCAAAACTTCACTCGACAAAGAGTAAAGTTTCATGAGTTTTTTTTATTGAAAGAAACTGATTTGAAAAAAATATTTTGGTTGATTTTGTTATTTTTTGCTACTTACATGAAATATTGTTATTTTTGTCCTTAAAATACAACAATTTCCACTTAACTTTATATCTCGGGCCATCTAATTTTTAAATATTAAATGACTGATAATTTGATCAATTACAATTACAATTTGATCAATTGAGTAGACATTTTACCAACCTTTGCCTCATTCTCAAATCTTTTGCAACTTCCAACAGAAAATGATGTTACCACCATGTTAAAACAATTAAAAGTCTTTTTATTTTTGTTTGACCAGAATCTGACTAATAATTGTCCTAAAACAACATTTTATTTCTGATCTATTTGATGTGTTCCCCTGTCTTCACAAAATGTTTGACTTCTACTCCGTTTTAATTGAAGGGATTAGAGTAAAGGGGTTTTAGTTGAATATAATTGCACACCTCAGTTTTTAGTGAGTAACTTTGAAGCACCTTTCTCCTCCCACATCATAAATATAACCTGGCTGGTCTGACAAATGAAATCCCAGTAAAACACACTGAAGTTCATAGTGTGAATGCTTTGACTAGACACTTAAGCCACCCTAATGCTCTACATTAAGACTTTTAACCCCAGCTGATCCCAACACAACTCTGCAGTGATCAGACCAGCTCAGGTTTCCAGGTGTGAATGTGTACTTAAGGTGTCTCCTACAAGCACGGCCAAGTGAAAGACGAGCTTGTGGTTACAATTCAGCCATTATTAGAAAGCGAGTCAGCAGTTTTAATGTAATCGTGACAGTGCAACAGTCGTGTCACAATGTAGACCTCTGCTAAAAGAGGAAGGTAAAGGAAGACTTCTGCTGAAGCCAGAAGCTGCTTGCCGTTAACGACGGTCCTTCCTTACCTGACCTGGTGCTCCAGGAAGCTCATGTAGCGGTAGAGCAGCGTGTAGGACGGAGACAGGATCCCCACCGACTTCATCCGGGCCCCCCTCTCCTCCGTGCTCTCCACCGCCATGTTGGCGAAGCAGGCGAGGCCAAAGTAGCGGCCTTTCCGGAAGTAGCTGCAGAAGGAGGAAAGATGTGGGGTTGGAGTGAGTCAGGGAGAAGCGAAGGCACTGCCAGATGGCTGCGCCAGGCAGCACTTTGCCAGGACGGGAGGTGGGGGAGACGGGAGGGAGGACCGCATCCTAATATTTGAAGCTGGCTTTACTCTGTTTGCCTGCAAACAGAGCCACTCACATGAAGTCCGTGCTGACTCGGTGGGAGCCGCTGGCGATGGCTTTGAATTCCACTCCCTCCAGGTCCATGTCTTTGGGGAGACACCACTCCAACATGTTACCTGTGTCACACGCAGACGACAGAAACAGACGGATAGGATCGTATTCAGGGAGCTAAGCGGGACGTGGAAGCCGCCGTGAGCCTCGGCTGAGCAGACTGGGCCCGACAGGTGCAGACGAACAGAGAACGTGACTCAGCCAGTTGACTGCGTTCGGTTACGTGCGTCAGTCAAACAACCTTCTGCAAGAATATGAGCTGGTTTGTCAACAAACCAACCTTTTTGTCTTTTTCCACCATAAACTACAGAATGTTTTAATGGAATTTTATGTGATAGACCATAGAAAGCAACACTTATTTGCAAAGTGGAAGAACACAACACGGCACATTTGGTTTAAGAAGATAAGAACTAAGAAGAATGTCTGAAAAGTGTGGTGTACATTTTTATCCAGCTCCATTTACTTTGATACTTAAATTCAAATCCACTGCTTCAAATATAACAACTTTTAGGCTGCAACTTAACCCTTAAAGTTAAATATTTTCCTTTTATAATAATAAAATATTACTGAAATAATTTGCATCTTTAGATCAGGAACTAACTAGAAGCTTTTGTTTTAATCTTATGTTAGCTAATTATAGTTGAGGGAAAGATGGATGGAGCAATAAATCCAGGAAAAGCCAAATAAAAGTCTCAGTGAGAGACTTGGAATATCATTGTCATAACTGAAAAGACGAGGCAAAAATATGAATCAATAGATGTGCAAAGATGTGTCATTTCCCTTCTAATTCACAATTATGCTCTTCTTTGTGTTGGTCTGCTGTATAAAATCCTAATCAACTGTGTGGCACTTTATCATTGTTAGGCAATAGATTGCGAAAAAAGCAGAAATGCTCTTGCAATACATTTTAGTTTTATTCTGATTTGCTTTTCTTTACTCAGCTGAAATCTGATCAAAGTGTTTTTTCAGCTCAGCAGCAGGCGCCTTTTGTTGATATAAATAAATAATAAAAATCAGACTTGCTTTCATAAAGAGTGTCATTCTGAACCATCTGTTACACTGAGACAAAACTAGCCTAGGCTTTTTAAAGAAAGTAAACAATTCTCAGGTTCCTTGGCCCAGAAACATTTCTTAAATTTCTTTTTTGTAAGTTGCAACTTTATTCAAGGTGCAATTTCAAATGGTTCATCTGAAACTCTGCTCTTGGACGTCTTTATTGTGAAGAAATCTGGGCTCTGTGATCATAAAACTTTTTTCTTTTGTTAAAAATAATGCTTTTTCAACAATGCAATGATTTACTAGATGTACATTGATTATTATTGTTAAACGCTGTAGCATCATGGCACTAATGGGCTGGAGGTTCATTGTATTATTGACTCTTCATTCTTATTTGTGTTCTTCTTACCTAAGATTGTGACATGCAGTGGTAATTACGCAGTAATGATTCCTTCTTACTGAACAAGCATGACAGTAGCAACCTGCTCGTCATGTCAGCCTCACATGCAGCAAACCCATAAAGGAGCACAGCTCCACCCTGCAGGAAATCTCCTGTCCTCCATTCAGAGCAGCTTTTCTCCATCATCCATTGATTCTGTGTTTGATTTGCCCACAGACTAACCAATCCATCTGGCAAGTGATTCACCAGGGCTCTGCCAATCTTCGAGACAGCCCTTATTAAAAATGTATGTGTTACCTCCTGCTGAAGGCGACGCCTGATTGATTTATATCACTTATCCTGACATTTGGTCAAACCCCCGCTGATCTGCCAAGGGAAAATGTGTCGTGACTTTCGACTTTGTCTTTAAACTTAGAGAGAGAGATCAGGAAAAGCCACACCTGTGGGAGAAAGATCTGCAGAGTTTGCTCTGACAGGGGCTTGTTTTGTTCTAGGCATCATGCCTGGAAAGGATGGTTCTAAACGACACATAAGCCTTAATTTACTCAGAATATTTCATGCTTTCCTGAAAACAATTTCTACATATCAGCTACAATTTCTACATATCAGCTGTCTCACCTGTTCTGGTATTAAACGCAACTACAAAGACAGACACAATCTGGTCCTTTTCCTCCCACTTCACCATCCTGTCCTCCAGCGCCGCCTCCCTCGTCCCTGAATCCGAGAGATGCTCCTCCTGGTCGGGCGGCAGCCCTCGCTCCGGGGCCGCCGGCGGGGCGCTGGAGGTCGCGGGCGGGGCGCTGCAGCCGTCTGCCTCGGACCTGCTGGGCGGAGTGGGACCCCCAGGTCCGCTGCTCCACCCAAACCCCGAGCATCCCGCCGTGCCGCGGCTGTTGGACGGGCTCGGCTCCTCGGAGGGAGCCGCCGCCGGGGCATCGCCGCCGGGTTTCTCCGCGGATGGGATTTCCTCCCAGTCCAGCAGCGGGGCTCGGTCCGACCGCTCCACCATCCTGCTCGTCGGGCGTCGGTTTCTCCCGCCGATCGTAAACGATGATCTCAGGCGACAGCCGCCAGGTCCATCCGTGGATAAATCACAAGTCAGAGCGTTCCCTGCGCAGGTTAAAGTTATTACAAACTGCTCACCAAGGTTGCATTTAAATTGCTTTGAATTCACACAACGCGCACCACTTTTCACGGTTAGCTTGGAAACCTTTCTAATCTTTCAATGATCATAAATTTGATGCTGTTTAGAGAGGGCAACTCCTTCGCCTGATGCGAGCTGCATTCAAATCTCACATTCATTTTTTCCGTCTCCCCTCCTACAGAATTGAACATTTCGAAACGCGCCTCTTTCGAAACTTCTTGAATGCAGCCCGTTAAGCAACGGTCGGTAGGTTCATCAGTCTTCTGCTCTCTAGCCGCACTTTCGACGAAAAATATTCGTTCTCCACTAACCCGCGCACCCACAAATTTCATTTAAAAAGTTTTAAAAGGTAATGCGTGCCAGTTATTTTATTATGAAATTGTATTATTTTTAATTGTCTCGAAAAGTGTTCTGCTTATTTCACATAAAATAAAAATGTCGCTGTGGGTATGTGACGAATGTTGCGAGCAAATCCACGCGAGAGTTAATGACGTCTTCCAGCGACACGTCAGCCAGACGGAACCAACCTGGCAACTGCACATTGATAATTCGAGGAACGATATTTTGGCGAAATGGGTGCGTAATTCAGTTGTTCTTTTATTAAATTATATATTTTTCAACAGCATACACTGAAAATGATACATACAACATATTCAACAAAGCTACATCTCCGTTCGCGTTCTGCTTCCGTGCTTAAGCGCGAGGTGCAGCTGATGTCAGCCTTCTTAGCTAATGCTAATGGCTAGTTGTTTATAGTGTTCATTTTATTGTGTTGTTTTGCTGTTTACGGTTTTCCTGTGCGGTGTTTATCTTACATTCTGGCCTTTCTATCCAGAAGAAGCTTTCAGTGAGAGTAATAAGGCATGACATTATCTTTTAAAACCATAATGCTGTCACCAAAGGTAGGGACTGTGAGCTAACCTGAGCTAGCTCGATAAACGTGAACGATGGAGTCTTGTGGAAAAATAAACAAACAAAAAATGCTTATATTCGTGCACCCTATTTTTTTTCCTTCTATAGATACATATCTGATGTATTAAAAAAAGATATTTAACCGTAAAAAAACCAATCAGCTAACTCAGTGTTTCCTCTCCAGGGGGTTTCTTCTCCAGTCTCTTCTCTGGCCTGTTTGGCACCAGGGAGATGAGGATTTTGATCCTGGGCTTGGACGGTGCAGGGAAAACCACCATTCTGTACAGGCTGCAGGTTGGAGAAGTGGTCACCACGATTCCTAGTATGTACTGCTCCTTCCTACGTCCTTGTACCTAAATTTAGCTTTCAAATTTTAATTTTAATGATCACACAAAATATGACCCTGTGGCAATTATTTCCTGTTGCTGGAGAATCTTGTTTTACTGGTTTGTAGTTATACCATAGCAGTCATGATTTCCTCTTATGTGACGCTCTGCAGGTAAATTAGTTCTGCTTGACATTTAAGCAATCTATTATTTCTGATGTTTTCCCAGGCAGATGAATTTAGAAACGCAGAGTACTGAGCACTGTCAGATTACAAAGTGCTGATCATTTATATTCCTTCTCCGTCCCTTTATAGCTATTGGTTTCAATGTTGAGACAGTCACATACAAGAACCTGAAGTTCCAGGTTTGGGATCTGGGAGGACAGACAAGCATCAGGTATGTGGGAGGCAACTGGAAATGTGCATATGGTTGAAGAGTAGAGATTATGAGGTTCTGTATTTGATTCATGTCTATATTTCACATCAATACAAGTTCTGTCACCCTCTAATATGTCTCTCCTCTCCAGACCCTACTGGCGGTGTTATTACTCAAACACAGACGCTGTGATCTATGTGGTCGACAGCAGCGACCGTGACAGGATGGGCATCTCCAAGTCAGAGCTGGTGGCCATGTTGGAGGTAAATACATCCGCTGTCCAAAATCTTTGCTATGAGAATTATAGTGCCTTACAAAAGTATCCACACCGCTTTAAATATCTGACATTAAAGGCCAAAAACGCACAAATTGAACATTTCAGCCATTTATCTTTGCTAAAATTGTTGTCTGTCGTCATTTGCAGGAAGAAGAGCTAAAGAAAGCCATCCTGGTGGTGTTTGCCAACAAACAGGACATGGACCAGGCGATGACGCCGACTGAAGTGGCCAACGCTCTGGGCCTTCCTGCCCTCAAAGACAGGAAGTGGCAGATATTCAAGACCTCAGCCACCAAAGGAACAGGCCTGGATGAGGCCATGGAGTGGTAAGCCACATTTCCAGAGCTGGCTTCTGTTTGTGTAGACGTTTACCTGGCTGAGCAGGACCAACTTGAATTGACTCAACTGTTGTATCTGCTTGTTTACTCAGGTTGAATTATATTTGCTTTGTCTCTGCTCGTAGGTTGGTGGATGCCCTGAAGAGTCGGCAGTAAGAGGCGGAGCCCCATCCTGTATATACGCCTAAACTTTGACCCCCTTGCTTTGAAGCCTTGTGACTCGCGCCCCTATTTTCTTTGGACCAGTGATTGCACTCCTCCTCCAGTCATACACCCACATGAAGCCTTGACCAAGTCCTCCCAACGCCTAATGCCTTTTAAGCCTGGGACTGAGAAGAGAAGGCTGCAGTAACATCTGGAGTCAGCAGATATTTTAAAAGTAAATCCCTGTGTCACATGACACAACCTCAAGAATCAACTCCTGTTACTTGGATTTAATGAGCTCCAATGTCGGTGACAAGAAGATCCACCCAGGGCCGATAAAGCACCACTCAATAAACATGGCTTATGTTTCTGGACTGGGTCTTTTAGCCAAGTGTTACTGCAGCCTAGGCTGTCCGCTTTGTCATGGATTTCGGATTTTTTCTTCTTCGTACTGATTTGTTTCAATTATTCTAGTAGTTGGAATCTTTTGAGTGCAGCTTTGGCATATTTAGTTAATTAGTCATTGAACACTAACTGTATGCTCAAAGGTTTATGGTTGCATATTTATACCTGCTTGTACAGTGAAATTGATTCTAAGTAAAGAATGAAGTTCGTTATTATACCAATATTGAAACTTTGTTATATTTTTTTCCCTAATAATTAATAGGGAAGTGTTGGGAGAAAATGCTGTATTACAATCAAATGGACATTTTGGAAGCAGGCTGTGCTTCTCACGCCTAAACCCCGGAGGTACCCAGGTTATTACTTTTTTTTTTCTTTGGCACAGAACCTCCTATGGGTTGGCGACAGAAGTCAACCGGTGACAAAAAGAAACGTTCAACAACAGGTGACACATTTGTACTTACCCATGATGACGCAGAAAAGCTAGCTAGCATGGCTAGTTAGCGGTGGCCTCAACGGCGCGCGATTCAAACAGAACAGAAAAGTTCCGCAAGAAGAAAAAAAACTACACATACAAGATTAAATACTCCCGTCACGACAAAACTTAATACATGGATTTGATATATTTAAAGCCAACTTACAATTTAATGAATTTAACACGTTTTTACGACATGTCATCCGGTAAAGACCAAAGCTAAAGATTGCAGTTGGTTGAATGACCACTAGAGGCGCAGTGGTTCCTCAATCCAGGAAGTGGTTCTGGACATATAAGGAAAATGATCCAGAATGCATTTTGGAACAACTAAAGCAGCTCGAACGTTTACAACCAGTTTTTGGTTGACATAATTAAACTTACTTTCTATTCAAGAGATCTAAATAATCTCTGCTCTGAGAATGAATTCCACTGTGCTCTGTAAACATGTTGGTTTATTTCTTTTTTACAAAAACAGATTATGACAATTCCGTTATTGTGGGAAAGTAAAATTGTCTTTGATCTATTATTTACATGATTCCATGTGATAAGGCTGCAGGGCATCCAGATGTTTGACAGTCGGACTGTAACAGCAGAAGATCTAAGAATGCAACCGGCCAACCCAGATCCCAGATAGACTGTTTGGAACCAGATTTCAGTCCCATGTGTACGACTCACTGCACCATCGCCAAGTCTTTGAGTGCATGACTGCGATGCTTCTTGGCTTTGTATCCAGGCCGCAGGACCTCGATTTTTCTCTTCTTGGCTTCGATTTTTTTCTTGTTCTTCTTAATTTTCTTTTTAGCGGCTATGTCTGGGTTGGCCACCGCCTGCATGGTGGAAAGTAAATATTAAAACACAACAAACCTTGTACATTTTGGGTCTGGCACTCGCCATACCTGCATGGCTCTGTGTCTCTTGCGAGCTGCTCGCCGCTGTGAGAACTCCTTCTGGACGGCCGAGAAGGCCAGGGAGAATCTCTCCAGCCCCACCTGCTTCTTCAGCAGCTCAATGAGCTCCTGCGCCAAGTTCTTCAAGGTCGGATCTGGACAAAATGGAGAAATATGGATTTAAATCTACCAAGACTACCTTTCTTATATTTTCCGTTGACTCTTTGCCAGTCGGACGGAGACCTTGCTCAGCATATGTGCTGTCCAGCTCTCTGTACAGAGGAGTGATGATGGTGGTGAGGTAGGGGCCGAGGCGTTCCTCCCCCAGGTCCACCGCTGTGGCTCCCAGGAACTTAAACACACATGTTCTCTGTGGGAAAAAGCCGAGACGAGAAGTAAGAGGGGATGAAATGTCACACTAATCAAAGCCCTAGAACTATTTTCACATTTTGTCCAATCATAAACACCCTCTCTACAGTGGTGGCACCACCATAATGTAGGTTTCATCAGCAGGGGCCTCTACATGTAGCTATATCGTTGCTTGGATTATGTATGGGTTCTTTCATTAACATATTGATTTTATTATTCATATTTGTATAATTTATTGTTTGTTTTATTGGGATAGTGTGTGACTTGGAGTGGGAGACATGGACTTAGAATTTTATTAGGATAATTTTAGGTACAACTATAACAAAGATGCTAAACTATGTTTTGCAGAACAATAAACTGTCCCATTAATTATTATGAAAAATAATGACAGAAGATATTGATTAATGTCATAATAACGCAAGTTCACTTTCTCAGTGACTAATAGACTTTAATTTTGTAAAGAACACTTAACATAGGAACTAGAAGATATTTTAAATATATAAAAAAATATATGTTACTGATATTTACTGATAATCTCGAGAAAATCTGTGGCCAAATATAAAAATTGATGCTGAAGATGAACCTGATGATCTGCTCACCTTGAGAGGAACCTTAGGAGCGTAAGCTGCTTCTCTCTTCGCCATCAGAGACAACTTCTTCATGAGCCACAGCAAAGAAGGAGGCCTGTTGTCTTTTTCATTATCAACCTCTTCCTCCTCCTCCTCCTCCTCCTCTTCCTGTTCGTCTTCATGATCGCCGTCTCCATGATCGCCATCCTCTCCATTTCCTGTCTCATTTTTCCCCTCTTCCAGAGAGCTGATGTGAGACTCTGGGGAGATGAGGTAAATCACCTTTCCAACGAAGAGGAGGTTTTTGATCACCTGCGAACAGGAAGTCGGACATTTATAAACCAGATCAAACTGCAGAAGTTAAACTTGATGTTTCAGGTGTAACTATGTACCTGCTCTCCTGACGCCGTGTCCAGGAACTTGGACTGCAGCTGGCTGCAGAAGCTCAAAGCCAACTCTCTCATCTGGAAACAGAAGGAAAATGGAAGTGAGACGCGCGAGTTTAAGACGGATACGAAGCCAAAGAAGTGATGTTGGGCTCACCTTCTTGTCCAGGTTGTTGGTGATGAAGTCTACAGCCGCCGGGTGAGACGAGGCGTCTCCCTTCGTTTCCCTCCAAATGGCCACCAACTGCTCAGCCGGCTGAGCGGCAAAGAGCTGACCGAAGAGCTGCGAGGCGGTTAGCCACACCCAGCAGTGAGGGTGTCGCAGGTGGGCTTCCACGTGGCCTGAAACAGGTTTGAGGGGCGTTCAAGGTCGAGCTCTTTCTGAAAAGAGGGTGGGGCGTCTGAGATGTGCTTACCCCACATGTGAAGGAGCGAGTCGCGAGGCTTCCTGAGCTCCAGCACACAGCAGTGTTGGTTTAATTTGGAGATGAGGGTGAGATAACTGAACAGCAGCCGGTCGGCGCCTTTCTCCTCCTCAACCTCATCGATCTGAGGGGGAGACGTCAAGATTCTTTACAATTTTACCATCTTTTTCTAAGTCGACTTTGCTACAGTGTTCAAGCGACTCAAAATTAGGACTTTTTAAGACAATTGTGACTGGAATTCAAGACCTATATCTCCATGCAAACGTACAAATTTCGCTAGCTGGTTTGCAAGTGCATGTTAGCCGTCTCAAATCACAGACTGAACTGAAAACGTCTGAGTGCAACTTAAACTTTTGCCCGACAGAAATGTCCCACAAGAAAAAAAATACACAGAATATGGAAAATTAAATAGTCCTGTCAAAACAAAATTTAAGGCCTGTGATTAAATTACTTTCTTAAAATGAATTTTCAGTCCTTAATTTTAGCTACACGAATGTAAGACTTTTTCAAGATGCTGTTGTATGTTTCCTCACGTCTTCATAGGCGTCAGGGTGAATCTCTTTCTCCAGCAGAGGCAGCAGGTCGTCCAACCGACTGCAGAATTTCTCCTCCTCCACTTCCACAAACAAGCCGCAAACCTGAACGCCGACGCGCCGCAACATGGCCTGAAAAAGGAAACATCGACATGGCTTTTAAAAAGGATGTGACAATTAACCGATCGGTCTCCAGATCTCATAGTTACAAATACACATCACCAATCCCTCAAAATGAAGGAAATCGGAGCCGATTTATTGGTTGGACCACACCAAAAAAGCATTTGTGATAAAATGTGGAAACGTTCAGAGGTGTGAATGTTTCAGCACCTTTTCTGCAGTGAGCCAGATTTTGACATAGGAGTACAGCACGTTCTGGTTGTCTACGTCCAGATGGCCGAGCAGCGTCTTGATGGCCATGGCGGCCATTTTCTTACAGCGCACCGAGTCGTCGTTGACGATGATCAGAGCCAGCGAGGGGAAGAACAGGCTGCTGTACTCCGCCAGCAGATTCTGAATGACAAAACCAGAACATTATTCATACACTCGCAAACATCTGTAATTGTCGGGAATATCGTGTTAGAGAGAAAAAAAAACAAGGATTCGATCTGAACCTGAGGGAACATCTGGAAGATGGAGTCCAGCAGTTCAATCACAGACTCCCTGCCGGTGTCCTGCTCATACTGCAGCTGCGCCACCACGAAGTCCAGGTGGGACGTCAGCTTCTTCCCCAGCGGATAGTCCAGCAGGTACTTCAGGTAGATCTGCACCACACAAAGCCTACGGTCAGACGGCTGCACAGACCTCTGCTTCAGAAACGCCTCGGCTTGTTCTTACGCGTCGGCAGTGAGTTCTGATCATGTTGTTGCTCCCGGTGACGGACAACTTGGCCACCTTCTTCAACACCTGCTCCATCTCTTGGACGATGAGCTTCCTGGACAGGATGGCCTGGAGTGGACCGACGCATGAAAACAACACGGCTGAGTGGGGGGCCGACGACTTCCTGAAGCCGTGTTGCACCATGAAGCTGCGGCGCTTACCTTGAGCAGGCCGAAGGCGGTGGCTTGGCGCGACTGGTCATAGATGTCCTCCTCGGCATAACCCAGCAGAACCTGCAGCTGCGTCTCAGAGATCTTGTTACTTTTGATGTTCTTTACGAGGATGGTCATGGTCTGCACAGCAGAACGAGGTCAGTTCAGTGTCGGCGTTTAGTTAGTCAATATGCAAAAGAGTGAAAGGAGAAGAAAAACGTTGTTTATTAGTGGAAAAATGTATTTGGACGAGTCTTCCTGGGACAAGAATGTGGCCTTTGAAGTGGAAAAAAAACACTAGAAGAGAGATGGAGAGAGACAGAAAGAAAGAGAGAAAAACAAAACAGAGAGAGAGAGAAAAAAAACGACAGGGAAAGACAGAAAGACAATTTTGCTGGACAATAAATTGTCCCACTACTTATGGCAATAAACGATAACGTTGTTGTTTTGAAACATCCGAAACATTCCAATAAACGACAACCAAAAGCAAGAAATAGAATTATGACGCAGCTGTAAACTTCAAAAACGTCATGCGTGTTTCTCCTACAGCCTGTGTTCCTCTCTACCTTGAAGCAGTTCTGGACCAGCTGGTAGTTCTCTCCCCGTGCCGCTCCGGCCTTGGAGTAATCCTTCAGCAGGACGAAGAGCTGCCTGGTCAGCTGCTGGGCGTTGTGCTTCACGGCCGGCAGAGGGAGCTTCAGCAGCCAGGTGAACGCCATCAGAGCCTCGGTGATCACCTGGGGAAGACGCGTCGCGTCAGGCGGGATTTGAACAGCAGCGACAGGAAGGTAACCACGGTGACGGGGTATAGATAGCCAGTACCTTCACGTGCATGGAGTCGAGGCACTGGAGCAGCAGCTGGATGAAGGGATCCAGCATCTGCAGAGCCGACGCCTCGGATGAATTCACTTTAGATTTCTTCAGACTTAAGTGGAGCAACTGCAGGATTAGAATGTGGAATATTTAATGACTTTGTAGCTTAAGAGGGTAGATCAAACAGTGCAGACCGCTGTGTGGGTTTGGTCACCTTGAGTCCGGCGTCCACCAGGATGTGCATATTTGTGCGGCTGCTGACGGGGGCTTTCTGCCCCCCTCTCTTCGGGGTCGGAGGCAGCAGCAGGCAGCTGGGAGGGGGCAGCCTGGGGTCAGGGGGCGGCTCCACAGACGCCTTGTCTCTGGAAAAAAAAAACACACACACACAAAGCAGCAGAGCGAGTTAGCCGCTGCCGCTTCAGGGTCGGTTTGAGCGTGGCAGAGTTAGCAGAAGGGGCTGGGGGGTCATCTGGCCTACCGGTCCCTCTTGGTGAGCAGCGGCAGGCTCTCGCTGACCAGGCCGTGGCTCAGCAGCAGGACGTCCCGCGAGCTCATCCCGCTGTTTTCCAGCAGACCCAGGATCAGCCGCCGCAGCACGGCAGCCACACGGTTACACACCTTCAGACGAGAGGAGGTCTCCAACAACTGGAGGGAGAAGAAGAAAGAAAGAAAAAAGAAAAAGATCTTTATAGCTGTAACTGGGGGTTTTAACACTTTTTCTCACTGCAAAATTCTAGAGCTTTTCTCAGCTACGTTTTAGTTCATAAAAGTGAACTAGAAAAAACAAAACATTTCAATTTTTCACTGTAGATTCTACAGCAGGGACAAAGTAAACTAAAACTTAACAACATTTTTCAATAACTCATGCACAAATTCAGCACCTTCCAAGCCTTTGACCTGCAAAATATTCAAGTCTTTTCAAGGATTCCCAGCAGCCAATCAAACCCTGAACACCACTAAATCCCGCCTCTTCCTGCTCGGATCCACTCTCACCTCCTTCAGCGGCAGGATCAGCTTAGTAACGCTCTCCTTGCTGCAGAAACGCGCCAGCAGCTCGTATGAGTCCATGCTCTTGCTGTGTCGCGCCTCCATCACCTTGGAAACGATGCCCTTGACTTCCTTCTCCTCGGCGACGGAGCCAAACAGCTCGTTGTTGAAGATCTGATAGGCAAAGAGCAAAAAGCGGCCATTTAGGTGAGAGAAGAAGAAAACTGAAGAGTTTCTATGTGGAATCTGGAGGGAAGCTCTTACTCCGATCAACATGCTCATGCAGGGGTCCAGGTCTCCGCTCTTCAGCGTCGGGCTGATGGCAGACAGCAGGTGGTACACTGTGAACGTCAGCACGTGCAACTGGTTGGATGGAGGGTGGGAAACGAGAAAAACAAGAAAAGTCATTTTTTGACTTTACTTCATATACAACTTTGTGACATTTTGCCACAAAACAATAAACGTCAAAGTTTGCGGCATGTACAAGCTGGTCAGAGAAGATAATGTGATTAGGGCCAAAATTAGTACCAGTTGCACTAATTAGCAACTAGCACAACTAGGCCTATGAGGTCACAGAGATCTATGAGGTCTATGAGGTCACAGAGATCTATGAGGTCACAGAGATCTATGAGGTCACAGAGATCTATGAGGTCACAGAGGTCTATGAGGTCACAGAGATCTATGAGGTCACAGAGATCTATGAGGTCACAGAGGTCTATGAGGTCACAGAGGCCTATGAGGTCACAGAGATCTATGAGGTCACAGAGATCTATGAAGTCACAGAGGTCTATGAGGTCACAGAGATCTATGAGGTACCAGAGATCTATGAGGTCACAGAGGCCTATGAGGTCACAGAGGCCTATGAGGTCACAGAGGCCTATGAGGTCACAGAGGACTATGAGGTCACAGAGATCTATGAGGTCACAGAGGCCTATGAGGTCACAGAGGCCTATGAGGTCACAGAGGCCTATGAGGTCACAGAGGACTATGAGGTCACAGAGATCTATGAGGTCACAGAGGCCTATGAGGTCACAGAGGCCTATGAGGTCACAGAGGCCTATGAGGTCACAGAGGCCTATGAGGTCACAGAGGTCTATGAGGTCACAAAGGACTGAGGTCACAGAGATCTATGAGGTCACAGAGGCCTATGAGGTCACAGAGGCCTATGAGGTCACAGAGATCTACGAGGTCACAGAGATCTAAGAGGTCACAAAGGACTATGAGGTCACAGAGATCTATGAGGTCACAGAGATCTATGAGGTCATAGAAGTCTATGAGGTCAAAGAAGTCTATTAGGTCACAGAGGCCTATGAGGTCAATGAAGTCTATGAGGTCACAGAGGCCTATGAGGTCAAAGAAGTCTATGAGGTCACAGAGGCCTATGAGGTCACAGAGATCTATGAGGTCACAGAGATCTATGAGGTCACAGAGGCCTATGAGGTCACAGAGGTCTATGAGGTCACAGAGGCCTATGAGGTCACAGAGATCTATGAGGTCACAGAGATCTATGAGGTCACAGAGGCCTTTGAGGTCACAGAGGCCTATGAGGTCACAGAGGCCTATGAGGTCACAGAGGCCTATGAAATCTTCCTTCTATTTGATCTTTTTGGGAGAAAAGATACTTCTAAGAATAGTTTTACTGTACTGTACTGTACTTGAGTAATATTTATTTTTTTCTGTTTATACATGCTACTGTTCATATCCTTGTTTATTTTGTATTAATAAACTATTATCCTATTTGAAATGTTACATTTCTCCCTAGTCTGGGGGTTTAGTGTGACCCCCAAAATGAGTCAATGCCCCCTGCTAAACCTTTCTGGAGCCGGGGCTGCGTATCACAAAGCAGGTACTCAAATAAATTGATGTTCAATCTATTTCACAGAGTGCTAGCTGCTAATAAGTGCTAGTTGCTTATTAGCAACTAGCCTATATACAGCTCTGGAAAAAATGAAGAGACCACTGCACTGAACCTCGCTGAAAACCTCCTGGTTATTTCAACAGATATTGATTTCTGAACTCTTCCAGAGGTAAAACAGTAGTATTGTTGCTTCTAAATGAATATAACCCTCTTTTCTTGGTTTGATGGCACTGCATCTGTGTCGTTATTTTGTCCATTTCTCATTTCATCCAAAAAGGTACTAAATTTATGGTTGGAATTTCAGACATGTTGTCAATAGCTCATAGAATAAAAGAACAATGTTCATTTTACTCCATCTATATATTGGCAGCTGGTTTCCTGTAGCCACAACCGCCTCATGTCACATAATAATTACGATGTCTGAGTGCGACTCCAACTTTTGCCTGAGAGAAAAATTCAGCAAGACAAAAAAAATGCATACAGATTTAAATAAATCTGGAATGACAAAATTGTCTGCAGGATCGAAGCACATTTGTGTGCTAAAATGGCCCAGTCAAAGTGCAGACCTAAATGAAATTGAGAATCTGTAGTAAGGCTTTATAATTGATGTTCAGTCTTATTGAGCTTGAGGAATTTCACTGAGAAGAATGGGGAAAATGTCCATCTTTAGATACACAAAGCCAGAAGAGATTGTAGAAAAATACCCTTGTTGGTGATTTTGTAAAATAAAAAAAAAACAAAAACAATATGTATCCTTTTCATAACTTCCCGATCACATGCCACTTTGTGTAGGTCAATCACACAAACTCTAAATCAAAGATTTTAATGTGACAAATAGAACTATTACTTGCTAATATCTGCATGCGTTCTCCTACCTGGTAGCCTTTGACCAGAATGCTCTGCATCTCTTTGAGTAGATACTGCAGATACCTGCAGCCCAGAGCCTGCAGGATCTTCACCAGCGTTCCTCTCGCTACGTCGCGGATCTCCTGGAAGCGGTTCCTCAGCAGGACGCAAACCTTGATCAAGATGCTGGAAATAAAGAAGAAAGCGGACGCTGTTAATTGCCCACATGTCAGGAAAACCTCCCCGATTTTTAAGGGAAAAACCTGACCTACCCCGGGAGGTTGGCCTCCATGATGTGAGGAGGCAGAGTCTGCATGAGCTTGACCATGGCGAACGCGATGGGAATCCGCCCCACCTCCTCATTCTTCACGTCTTTGGACTTCACCGCTTTGTGCTCATCGTCACGCTTCACCTGAAGGGAGAAAGAGCAATCTAAGCTTCCATTGCTGCTGGGGAACGTTTCCTGGTCCGGTTCCCGCTCTCTACCTTTGCAGTGAGGCACTTGTTGAGGCGGGGCAGGACGCTGTCGTTCACCGTCTTGTGGATGACAGCCATCAGGATCTCCAGCTCCTCTCTGCTCTGGGGCAAGCCGCTGGACACAGGGGCCGCTGTGGGAGCTGCCTTAGCTGCCTTGGCTGCCTTAGCTGGGATTCTTGAAGCCGCCGTTTGTGCGGCAGATTCGGTTTCCATGGGGACGCTGGCGGAAGCCGCCTTGTCGTCGGTCTCCATGGCTTCTTCGTCGTCGCTGGTGTCCAGCTCTACGGCCTTTGCCTCGTCTTCAACATCCATCGCTGCCGAGCTCTCGGCTGGGAGGAAATAGTTTAGATGTTTATTAAAAAAAAAATTTATATGGAATTACAACAGGTAGATAAAGGTTTAATTGAATTTATGCCAGGTGGTTTTTGGATGAAATAATGATGAAATACATCAATGGATACTGGACAAACTGATAGGTGGAAAAAAACATGGATGGATGGATGGAAAAATGGAAGATGGAGTTACAAATTGAAAGATGGATGGACGGACGGATTTAAAAAAGAATGGATGGAAAAATGTGAAAAAAGAAAGGATGGAAGCAAAAAAAATGGACAGACAGACGGATGGATGCTGAGGAACAGGAACAAAGCGCATGTGGAAGTAACTACTCTTCCTCCATGCTCCTCCAGACCAGAAAACACTGTTTACAGATCGGATCTTTGCCGCTTTTCCTCTCACCTTCTCTGGCTCTGGCAGCCTCCATCTCTCTGCTGAGGGTCTGATGGTCGAAATGGAAGGCCTCCAGCACAGTGACCAGCAAACTGCAACGGGGAGCAAACAAATAAATCCCCCAAAATGAGCCAAGGGAAAAAAAAAAAACAAACAGCTCTCGGTCGTCCAGCTCTACCCGACGGCCAGTTTCTGCTCGGCCTGCGCCGTCTGCAGGATGTGGACGAAGTGCTTCAGGTAGTGCAGGTATTTGGACCAGGTCAGCTTGCGGCACACGGCCCCCACCACCTCCACCGAGGCGGTCGTCATGTTCTCATGCTGCGGCGTGAAAAGTGGACGAGAGCGTTAAGGGAAAAATGCAAAAAAACAAACACATGTAAGAAAACCTCATTTATTCTCTGCCGTCACCTTCAGCATCTTCTCGTCCAGCAGGGCGGTCATGGCGTACGGCATGATGTAGTTCTGAAGAGAGCGCGGGGTCATCACCACGGCGCCCTCGGTCAGCTGCTTGGCAAGCCTCCTGAGCGCACGAGCTCGACGGTGGATCTGAGCGAAACGCACACAACCCACAGGTCGGTGGAAAGGCCCAAACATGGGACATACAGGAGGAGAAGGACGGGTCCGTCTAATACCTGGATGTGCTTCATGTGCTCAAAGAAGTCTGACTCTGGGTCGTTGTAGTCCGTCAGCTGCACCAGGTCTCTGAACTCTTTCTTAGTGGGGAAGTTCTTCACCAGACAGGCCAGGATGGAGGTGTATTCATGCTGGACGCTCTGGAAAACAAAAGAGAAACACACAGAGAGAGAGAAAGAGAAATTGGATTCAGGGCTGGAACAGCTGAAGAGGCAGCAGGCATGATATAATGTAAGATCATCTCAGCTACAAGATGAAAAATGTAGCAAAATGAAGGTGTGAACACTTTTCCCACCGTAAAATTCAAACACTTTTCAAGAATATTCAAACATCGTATATTAGAGATAAAAACAACAAAAAACTGAATGTATAATTTTTATTAGGACTGTGAAAATTTAGACTTTAATCAAGCGTTAGATTACAGTTTTAACATCAAACACTTTCAATGACTTCATATAGAAATCAAAGCCTTTCCAGTCCTTGGAAACATCTAAATGAAATTCAACCATTTTCAAGGATCTGAAGCAGCCGAACAAACCGTGTAAAAAGCATCAATTAAAGACGCAAATAAATATCTGTTGAGAAATCCTTCGCAAATGTATTCACAGCCTTAAATACAGCTATCCACAAATCTGTCCTGTTTTTGAATAGTTTGAAAGGTCTTGTTAAGTCCAGACCAAAATAAAATTGAGACTCTGTCTGTCCAATCTATATTAAACTGTCCGTCTCAGGAAGACTAAATCCAAATGCACATTTGACTTTTTTAGCATTCTGTTGTTAAAAAAAGCTTGAAAACCAATAAAGAAATGGACTGGATGCGAGTTCTTGTACCTCGGTCTTGCTGTGGAGCCCCTTGAGGACGGCGTCCAGGATGGTGTATTGTATTAGATCTTTGTATATCTGCACTCCGGCGCCGACGGCCACAACCTGGCTGATCACTGCCGACACGCACAGGGTGGCGTTGTCTCCCAGTGACATGTCGCCGATCTGTGTTTAAGGGATAAAAGAATCACGTCCAGCTTAACTGTGTTCAGCTCCATCGCGGCGGAAAGTGTAATTTTAGCTTTAGACTGGAGTGTTGTGCCTCACGAACCTCATATGTGTGGAAGCAGTTGTATACGAGGACGCTGATGTAGTCCAGGTCCAGAGTTTGCATGTCTCTGACCCGCTTTGTCGCCTCTTGGAAAGCCGTCAGCCGCACGTCAAAGTGGATCTCATCCAGGTGGCGGCTGTCGAACGCGTTCAGCTGGAAAAGGTTTACGCATTTAGACCAGCTTCGAAACTCCTCAGCTCACGGTAACGGGTAGAAAAGCTCACCTTTGCCGCTAAATCTGTAATGTACGTGAGCGAAGGGTCCAGATCCGAGAGAGTCTGGCAGCAGAGAAGAGAACACGTTACCGATTTACCAATATGAGACGTTAACATGAAGACTAAGCAAGGCAAGAAACAGAAACGGTAGCCAAACTTCATTGAATTTGTTAAAGGATACCTGGTAAACGGTGGTGAGAGCCTGCCTGGGTAACTTCTTGTTAATGATGGTGAAGAGTTTTCCGAGTGGCTGCAGGAAGGCGGAGGGCTGGTCACTCTGCCGCAGCAGGTTCTGGATGGTGGCCAGGAGGTCCAGCTCTGTCTCCTGGGACAAACACATCACATCCTTTAAGAAAAAAACTCTATACAACTAGAGCTAAAGCGATTGATCGTGATTAATCGATCGACGGGATAGTCATCAACTTATTTAGTATTCAATTAACCTCTTTTGCTGAAACAACATCACACTCAGTGCAACGAAACATTTACATTTAAGATGAAAAACCTTCTTAGTGTGAAAATATGTTCTATCCAGAACTCCACTAGTGGCAGTTTTAGCTTCACAGAGTTAAAATTCTGTAATAATCTCCTATTAAGACATTTACTACCAAATTATTAATCGGTTTATCTAAATATAAATGAATAAATAAATCAAAAGATTAGTCTCTGCACTTTATTGTTAAGTGAAGCAAAAAGGGTTGAGCTTTTCACATGTTGATGTTAGGAAAATTATGTTTTTTTGATAAAGATGAATCTTTGCTACAGAGGATCAAGCATTCACTAAAGGAATCCTACACTGTTGCATTTCGGGTAAGTAAAACTTCACACATTGGGTTTTGCAGTGGCAGGCCAACATACAGAACAGGTAGGAGTCTTTTCTCCACACCATGATGTTGCCGCCACCATATTTAGCAACAAAAACAAACATTTTAATGGAAGTAGCATGACAAAACGCCTATATACGCATATTGAGACAAGTAGTGTTGGAAGTCTCACCTGAGAGTTGTTGCCTCTCATGAGGTAAGGAAGCAAAAGGTTGATGAGCATCGAGCTCTGCTCCTTGTCGCTCACAAACCGACTCACCCTGACAGAAAGAAAAAAAAAAATATTATATATATATAATATATATATATATATATTGAACTCCGAGAAACTATTAAAAGGCTCGAGAGGAAACAGATTAAACAAACTCACTTGGAGAGGATGTTGAGCTCTTTGGCTACCTGAGCTCGGAATTTCTTCTTCTTGAGTCTGTCCGGGTTGCGAACCAATCCGCTGAAGTACTGCAGCAAGGTGGTGATGTGAGGCAGCAGCAGTCTGGAGCCCTGAGGTAAGGATTCTGGAGAAATAGAAAATATCAAAACAAGGTGAATATTCCGCTTGGACAACGCAAAATTAAGGAGCTTCTAAGCGACTAGTTCTGAACCTTCTGTGGTGACGTCGCCCTCTGGAGGCTGCGGGAACACGCAGCCATTCACGACGACCTCAGACTCTGCTTCGGAGGCGACAAAATCTTTGGCTGTTGCCAGAGACTCTATCATACCCATCACCATGGCGACGGTGGGCAGGGATGCGTTTTTGGCAGACAGGAGGGCAAAGACGTTTAGGAGGACGTCGCACTCTGGGTGGTCCGGCCTCTGCTTGGCTAGGAGGGGAAAATACCTAAAGCACACACACACAGTGAGGGTTTTAAATATTCACCAACGTTCCTGATTAATAATAATTAAAAAGACATTCTAGATTAATGCTCCTGAGGGAGCCTGACCTGGGGTTCTTGCACCACACGTGGATGAGCTTGAGCAGCGGTGTGGGGGAGTAGGGGCTCTCCGTGGGGAGGCGGCACACCTGAACACGGACGACGTCTAAACTTGTTAGCAAAACGCTGAGGTTTTGAGCGAGATAAATGTGACGGAGGTTAAAATAAATAAATAAATAAATTGAAGCGCACCTGAGGCCAGACGACAGCCTGGAAAACACCGTCAATCTCATCCGGGGTGAAGTCGTATGAGTCAAACGCATCGAAGAAGTCCTGGATCCTGAGGATACCAAGTCTCCTCAGGTTCTTCAGGGGGCTAAAACATCCTGCTCGAAGCTGGGAGGGGAAAGATGAAGGTTTTTAAGCGCGTACCGTGTGCAAACGGAGAAAACTAAGAGAAAAAGAATTTTCTTACCTGCTGTCTTTTGCCCAAGATGGTGGACAAGGAGGCAGTGATGCACAGCAGGATCTGAAGGACTTTGGGCAGGTACATATCGATGAGGTGACCCAGCTTGTGCAGGACAACGTTGATGATGTTCAGCAGGCTGTGCTGACGGCCCAGAGGAAGGACAGCGGCCACATCTGTGTCAGCAATGGCCCTTTCCACTGCTTCCAGGCAGGATCCTGAGGACCAAACAGTAGAGATGGGCGGACCGATACCAGAGATTGATACAGAGTCGGTATCAGCAGCGATACTACCGTGGAGAGATAGACGCTTTAGTTTCAGATTCTGTTTTGGAATTTTATTTTAGTTTTGTATTGCTGTTTCTCAACTCCACCTCAAAAAAGATTTTGTGTTTTTATTTGTTAGTTTTTTTTACTTAGAAAAACATGCATACATTTTATCATGTTAATACGTTCTCTAAGTATTTTGTAGACACCTATAAACTTTGAATTATTTAGTTATGAAATTGAAAAACGGAGAAAAACACTCCTGGGACGATGGTTTATTGGGGCCATTAAAAAGACTCAGATTTTTTTAGATTAATTTCAAAAATTCTGCTGGAAAAAAAAAACAGGGAAACTTTTGACTTTCAAAAGTCAAACTTTCCCTGTTTTCCTAGAAAAAAGTTAAAAAAAAAATTTCAAGGAAATTTTCGGATTTTCAAACTCAGAAATTTCTTTGTTTTGTCTAGACGGAAATGTAATTTACATTTTTGTTTTTGTATATTTTAAGTACCTGTACTTGGTATCAGATCGATACCAAAATATGCAGTATTAAACAACCTCTGCCAAATGGATATCATGTTTACGCTTGGATTTAACAGCCAGGTATTTGTATTATAGCAGTATGTTCTCAGAAGCTCACCTTGGCTGTAATGGCTCAGAGGCTCCAGAAGCAGGTCAATGAACATCCCCAGCTCCTCTGATTGGCTCCCCGCCAGGAACCGCAGAATGATGGCCGACCGCGTGGCGGCGCTCGCCTTTCCCTGGAACTTACTGCCAGCTTTACTGCGCAGACGGCCAAACAGGATCCTGGTTCACACACACACACACACACACACACACACACACACACACACACACACACACACACACACACACACACACACACACACCCACACACACACACACACACACACACACACACACACACACACACACACACGCACACACACACACACACACAAAGATGTTATTTTTTACAGCCAGTCGCATCTGTAAACCAATCACACTCAGTTTTAACATATTGCACCTGTAAAGCAATATTCTGTCAGTTCTTTTTGTTTCGCTTTAAAAAATAAAATCTACTCTTTCTCAAGCTAGCTTGTAGCTTGACCAGAGCTGCTTTGGACACTTTGAAACCTCACTTAGAACATGATGTGGTTTTGGAGTGGCTCAGATCACTGACATAAATAATGTCAGACTGTTGACATGTGGAGTCCATTAGGGCCTGATACGTGGGCCACTGCTATTTTGTTTTTTGTATCTCCTTTTATGCAGATAATACTGTAGATTTTGTGCACTTCTATCCATCTCTTTGAACTAAAAAAAAATGCCAACGAGAAAAAAATTGTCTTAAGGATGTGAGCGTTTTTTACAATGGGACCAGGGCCAACCGATGTGACGCTAAATGTCTCTGTAATGTCAAAATCACTTGTTACTTTTTTTAGGGCATTTTTTTAAAGTACTTTTCATATATAAATCCTGCGGGACGCCAATGTATCTTCATTAAGAGTAGACACTCTGCATGTCTCACCTCATGAGCAGTGGAATCAGTCTGCCTCTGTGGGAAGCGTCGACTACTCCCGTTTCCTCAGAAATGTTGAAATGGACGATCTCTTCTTTGAAGTGTCTGTCATCCAGCAGTCGCTCAAGATTCTCCCTGCACACACACACACACACATACACACACGCTAAAGTTCAGAAAGATGCAGAAAGCAATTACCCGGAATGAAGCGGGATCAAGCCAAACAGCCAAACAGCAGGTAGAAGAGCCTTTTATTTGCTGTTTTTCTTTTTCCCATCCTGGCAGTAGGTGATCATAGTGAAAGCTAAATTAGCCCTGAACTGCTCTCCTGTCTGCAGACTGGTTCAGTATGAGGAAAAGGATAGCTTGATAGCTACAAGCAGTGGCCAAAAAGTCAGTTAGCAGCAGCAATTCAGTGAGAGTGAGCATTCCTGTGTCTGTAACCATAGACGCAGATGATGAGAGGGGCAAGCTATCAGAGATGGAAACCAGGAAAACAGCCAAAGAGAAGTTCCTTACTTATAGGGGACGATGTTGGGGTCTTTGTAGGTCAGTAAACACTCCAGCGCCACACACTGGATCTGCTGGTCCTGATGGCAGAGCAGCTGAGGGCAAAAAGACAAGAAGGAGAAATCAACTCAGTGATAAGACAAGAGAAAGTATGTGAGCAAACAAAATGACTCGACATAAAAAGTGTTTAGCTAATTATTTCATTAATGTTATACTTTTGGCATTAAAGCTAATGCTAAAGCACTAGTTAAAAGAAAAAAAAGGTTGTTTTTTTCTTTAAATAAAATTCATTTGTGGGTTGAACGTTTTGCCTGTGAAAAATTTGACAAATTCTTTCTGCCAATACCAAAACCTTTTTTTTTGCCTAAAATGCAACATCATGGCATTCCTTCAGTGAATGTCTGATGCATCTGCAGTTAAAAAATGCTTCAACATGTGGAAAATTCAGCCCTTTTTGCCTGACTTAGCATCAATACAGTCCAGGGATAATGTGTTGATGCTTTTTTAGATTAACTGAAACATAATTGTATAGAAAAAGCTGCTTAAATAGAGGTTTTGTTTTAATTATTTTTTTACTTACAGAAATTGAACCAAATGAAGCTAAAACTATGTTGAGTGTCAACCATTAATCAATTTCTAAATTAACAGGGCTGAGATGATTAACTGCTTTAATCCAGATTAATCAATTATTCAAATAATTTTCAACTAATTTAGCAATCTACTAACTGGAGTATAGAAATAAAGGGAAAAAATACAACATATTCAGCGCAATAATTAAATCAAAATTGTACAAAAAATATATACATTTTGCATCTAATAAAAAAACGGCTTTGTTTGTAAAAATATGTTCCACAAAACACATTTTTCAAAACTAAAATGTGGCTTCATTTTAGCTTCACCTTTAGGTAGTAGAATGTTAATGTTTGTTGTCAATAAAAGTGCTGCATTATTTGTTTATTTGCATTTTTTAATGTATTTCTTACATTATATAAGAAAGGCCGATCCGTGTCTATTTTAAAAATCTGTAGAATCGATTAATATTTTTTAATCTGATTAATCGTCAGAATTGACGATTACTAAAATAATCGCTAGTTGCAGCCCTATGATGATTAATCGCGATGAATCTGATGAATCGTTTCAGTGTAAAGTGTTGGGTACCTGGTTGTAGAGCTGACTGAGGCTGCTCTCCAGATACAGAGACCGAGGGTTGGTGAATTTGGTGAACACCTTCAGATGTGTTATCAGCTGCCTGTAAGAGAGAGAGACGCTCATTCCATGAAAAAGCTTCACTTCTGGGTCCTAAGCTCACATGGAATTCTGGGTTCTTACTTTGCGGCAGCTTTCCTCGGAAGCGTCTTCCTCTGATGCTTGGTATCCACCTCCTTCTCTTCATCCTCCTCCTCTTGTTCTTCTTCTTCTACTTCCCCCTCTGTCCCCTCATGGAGCGCTTCGCTTCTTTTCCTCAGGTCCTGAGTGGGTGCGACCAGCGTGTCGGCGGGATAAAACTCGTTCCTGTGGAAGAAATGAGCGTCACTATCGGGAACTCGCCCCGGAGTGTGAGAAACGATGGGCCAGTTGTGTCGCTCCACCGACCTGACGAAGCGGAGCAGCAGGGGGCTCAGCTCTCGGCTCCGGGGCTCCACCCGGTCCGGGAACTGCGCCATGGCTCGCCACAGCAGGTCGCGGAAGTTGGGGAAGTCGGTTCCCTCGTCAGGGTCGGAGGTCAGCCGGAGCCGCTCCAGGAACAGCACGCCCATGTCGCCGCTTTCGATGACGTCGCAGCCGGGCTCGGCTTGGGGGGCCGACTCTTCTTCTTCTTCTTCGTCGTCGTCTTCGTTGGTCACACCCAACTCCTTCTCTGTGGTGATTTTTAATAGAGATTTTCAGATAGATCATCTACATAAGTTAATAATTATGGAGTGGGAGGAAAACTTTAATCTATTCCTGAATGAAAAATCTGTATTTATATTTTTGGACACCCCCGAGTAAAATACTTTGTAGCCAACATCAAAAATACTAAAAGACAGCAGCTCAGCTCTACGATACGGCGGTGGCAGCATCATGCTGTGGGGATGATTTTGGAGGAAAATTCTGGAAAAAGAAAGTTTAAGAACTGAAAAGGCCTCAGGCTGAAGTTGGCATTCCACCAGGACAACAAGCTACAACACAAAGCTTCAGATGAAAATGTATTCATGTGTTGGAGTGGCCTAGTCAAAGTCCAGATGTAAACCCAACTGCAGTACTGAAGCAGGATGTGAAAACTGCAGTTCACAGATGCTCTTCACCCAGATGCTTGAGCCATTTTGAAAAATGACAAAATCCTTGCCACACAAATTGGATTCAGACCTTGACTTTAACTAGACCATTTTACCAGCTACATTTGCTTTGCTCTAACCCTTTATAGCTCTGTGCATCTAAAGCCACTGTCCTGCTGGAAGGTGAACCCAGCTTTCTGTAAGAAAAATAAAATGGCATCCCCATAGCATAATGCTGCCACCACTACATTTATGAATGTGGATGGTGCATCTATTTCAATGTTCAGTGACATTTTCTTATAAATATTCTTAAATATTTCCTTCCTTCCACATACATTTTGTGCTACTTTTCATCAGGCAACAAATAAAAGACACATTGCTGTTTGCAGCTTTAGCAGTGTGAATGTTTCTCCAGAGGGTCATGAATGCCGCCCTCCTCACCTGCCAGCTCTGCCACCATCTCCAGATGTTCATAATAAATCCCCCAGAAGTCTTTGTTCTCCATTCCTCTGGCATGGCTCCTGAAAGAAGGACAAAGAAACCAGTGATTTAAAAAAAAAAACACAGCCGTCTACTGAGCTCAGACCAGCACCGCAGCTTCCCAGTAAAACCGCAGACGAAGCGCTTGGTAATGCAGCGAAGGACAGAAGTATAAATTGGGTCGTACTCACACCACAAGTTCAATGACTGCATCCCACAGCAGCCTGAAGTTGACAAACAGCATCGCAATGAGATACCGCAGAGGGACCTGAGGGGGGAAAACAGTAATGCTGCCATATCAGACCTATTAGAATGTTAATTCAAGAAACATTTTTGATATCTTCATGTGTTTTTTATTTTTTGGTAGGCTACAGATCTCTACGCTTTGCTGAATCACCAAGGAGTTTTATGATGATATTCTACGGTACTATTGTGATTATAAGAACTACTTCTTACATCAATTTTTACGTTATTGTAAAGAAAGGATGTGTCACAGTAATTATAGTTCCACAAACACAAACCCCGCTCTTGATAAACATTCCCACATGTAAAATGTCTCTTTAGGTCACCAGTCGCATAAAGAAGCGTGATGTAAGGCATCACTAAACTACAGATGGTGACTTTATTTTTACATTTATTTATCAATGCTTTCATTAACAAATGAGAAAAAAACCTATCAATATTTACAATAAGGACAGTTTTTGAGATCTTAAGTATAACTGGAATTTATTGTAGCAACAATAAGTCAAAACTCTTATCACAATAAATGATAAACACAATCAATTCAAAGGCCCGAGGTGAGACTCTGTTAAAATGTAGAAAAACTGAGATGAAAAGCACAAACATTACTTGTTTTGTTGTCCCCACCTCCCCCCCATTAATAATTCAATTCAAAAATACTTCATTGATCCCAAAGGGACATTAAATGTTGCTGCTGTAGGTGGTGATGGCAGCCGGTACCTGCTGGAAGGTGGCGGCCTGCCCCCCCGGCAGGCTGCGCTGCACCAAGTCGTGCCTCAGCTTCCGCAGGTGGAGCAGCTTCTCCCTGTAGTCCTGCACCGACGCTGGGACCAGCTCGGCCAACAGGCAGACGGCGAACACCGACTGCGCCTCCGAACTCTCCTCATCCTGAAGAGAGAAGAATGAAAAGGGTTACCGACGCCTTGGCACCAGCGCAATGAGGCGACGCCAGTCGATCGGCAGCAATACCTCGCTCTGCGGCGGGAGCTCAGCCTCAAACTGGGAGAAGATCCTCAGCGTCAGCAGGCGGATCTGTGGGTGGAAATTAATTCATTAATTAATTGGCGCAAAGCAATTTATTAATGTTTATCTAAAATTTATTGATCTTGACTAATTGGTAAACGGCCATTTTCCTAAAAACCTGAGTTTTCTCTTGTATCAAGAGGGTTGACTCTTTCCATAACATGAAGGGTTAAGTTTTTTATAATGCTGATTTTTTTTTTTTTTTTAAAAAGCACGTTATATATTTTAGTGTCAGTTGTGTTAAAAACTGGCTGACTAAACATTTAATTGTGGTTATCTCATGTGATTAAATGTATGCATATTTGCAACAAAACACAAACTTATTTTGCTGAATAGAAAAATAGAAAATGAAATAAAAAAAATATATGAAACAGTAACTCTCCCGTGAACAGAGAGATGTTCAAGTACCGCCTGTGAAGAGGAGCGTTGGCTTTATCGCCTTCGTAGCAGAGCAATAATTTTTGGTTGAGGAGTTGAAACCGCTTCGCCACATAGCACGACTAAATGAGCCCTATTAATGTTTTAACTCAAGGAACTTGTTGAGTGTTTATATTTCAAAACAGAACCGTATAAAGTGCATTTTCCTTCCTACAACGGACTCCGTTTTGACTGTTTCCCTTTCCTGTTATGGGATAGCGCCGCCATTTTTAATTCTGTATCTGGCTCCGCTTAAGGATCACCAGTGGCGCCCTCTGCTGGGTGGCGGCCAAATTACACCACTAGAAGACGGTTTAAGCGGGCGTTAGTAGTTATTATTGGCACTAAATTTTAATCTAATAAACAATTAATCAACAATTAATTATAACTTGATAGATTTTTTTTTTTGCACCGTTGTAAAAATGTCAGAATATTTTTTGTTTAGGTGGAAACAAACCTTGGAAACGTTTGAGGAGAGGTTGGAGTGCAGTTTGTCGTAGATCTCCAGCAAGGCAGCGTGGGACAGATGCTCCGATGCGCCGCTGAGCGACAGGCGGGTGTAGTACAGGTCTCCCAGCAGCAGAGCCGACATGTCTGTGGGAAACAGCCTGCAGGAGCGATGGCGACGACGTTAAAGAGAAATATCATGTATGAAATTAGTACAAAACAGAGGCTGAACCTACCGCAGGACAGAGTGGACCTTGTCCACAGGCAACACGGAGAGCAGCTGGGCAGAGCTGTCCAATGAGAGGAGGCAGCTCAGAGCCTGTCTGGCTACAAACAGAGCAGCTGGAAGAAGAAAACACATTCAGGCTTTGTTTACATCTCACAACAGGATTTGAGATTTAAAGACGAAATAATTAGCTAAACATTCATCTACACTGGGTTCTTGTGTAAAAACCTTTGGCCTACGTTTCATGACAGCGTGAAAACATCTTTCTACCGGATTATACAGCCAAGCTTGCCAGGAAAAACGCTGGCATTGCCCGCATTACCTTTTCCCATTTTCTCCGCCTCGATGTCCTGGAGAAGGTGATTTAGAAAAGCTACTACAGAAGGGAGGACTTCAGCTGAAGACAGAGGTCTAAAAAACACAAAACAAACAGAGAGACATAAGTACATAAACTGGACAAAACTGTAGTGGGTAATTAATTACCCACTAGATGAAAGCTGCTGTGTGAGATTGGAGTTTCTAGGTCTGTCACAATTACACATTTTGCTAGATCATTTATTGCGATAAACGATAATGTTGTTCTGAGACCATTTCCAAGTAATATAATGATAATGGCATAATAAAGCAAGTTCGCCCTCTCTAAGATCAATACATTTTCATTTTGTAAAGAACACTCAACACTGGACCTGGAAGATATTTTAAATATGAAAAAATAAAAACACAACAACCAACAACTACAAATGAAATTAAAAATAAATACCACACACACAACCGAAACCATCTGCAAACAAAACTGGCCTTCAAAACACATCAGTCGTCGGAAAGGAAACGATTGAGCTCGTTTTAATTTATTACGCGATTAACTGACCAACTGCTGATCGCGACAGGTTTGGATGTTTTACCTGAGGTGCGGCAGCAGAACCAGGGCAGCCCAGGGCAGCGACAGGTCAGAGACGAGACGCTCCTCTGGGAGTCTGATCAGGGACAGAACCAGCTCTGGAACCGTCTGCTGGTCCGACTCCTCGCTGCCAACAGCCAAAAACAAACAAACAAACAAACAAACAAAAATACATTGACTTTAATATGTGTTTTACTAGGATTCCATCTGATTCCATGTGACAAAGTTACCAGTGAACAATTAATCAATTGTGAAATTAGTTGACGATTAATCAAGATTAATCCAATTAATTGATTACCAAATTAGCTGATGAATAATCATTATCAAGCTGATTAATCAATCACTAACTTAGCTGACGATTAATCATGTTTAACTCTATGTTGTGGGAATCATTTTCTTTAGGGACAGTAAAGTTAGTCAGAGATTAAAAGAGTAACCGAGTTAAATACAGGACAAGAACAAGCTTGACGTACAACCTGGGCTTCGGTTTGTACAGATATATAAAATCCTGATGGGACAGTGAGACGCTCACCTGGTAATCTGACCGGTGAACAGAAGCGGGTAGGTTTCAAAGGCCATGGAGCCGTCGGTGGGGGGCGGGGCTTTGGCCAGGATCAGCTCGACCAGCGCGTGGAGAGCGCCGTGCTGCGACGGGGCGTCTCCGCGTCCCAGCAACCCGCCGGCGAAGCGCAGCAGGCTGGGGAGGAAGAGCTGGGAGCAGATGCAAGTCCGTAAGAGAGAGAAGGGGACGGGAAACGCGAGAGAGAGAGAGAGAGAGAGAGAGAGAGAGAGAGAGAGCGTGCAGGAAACCGGCAGAAACCCACCTGTTCAAACTGGTTCATGGTGAACATCTCCTTGGTGAACTCCAGGATCAGATCCTCCTGCAGCCTGCCGGCAAATATCTGGTGAGCAGATGGAGGGGATGAAGCAGATTTTTAAGACAGAACGGGTGGGACGGGAACGCTGAGGTTTTAGGTCTGCAGCTGCACCTTCTGGAGCGTTTGTAGGATGAGCGCGCTGGGCAGGCGGAGGTTCTCCCCCAGCAGCAGGGAGGAGACGATCTGGAGGAGGAGGCGGGAGCAGGAGGCCGACAGGGAGGAGCCGTCCATCAGCCGCACGCACATCTGAGCATCAGACAGGCCAGGAAACAGACAGAACGTTTTACCTTCATGGTTTTGGAACGGAGACATTTTAAGGCCTTATAAGTAGGGCTGGCTGATTTATCGATTTAGTTGATTAATCAAATTTGTCGGTTAGTCAATTTTGGGGTTTTGAAGATTTAATTATTGGAAATTCTGGATTTTTTTTTTTTTTGCAGCTGTGCACTCGGTGGGTTTCCACAGTTCAAAGTGATGTCAGCCCACCCAGGGCGGCCATCTTGTTTGACAAGCGTGTTTTACAAATTCTGTTTATTTGGACTTTGAAGTCAGATCTACTTTCTGACAAAATATTATGGTGAGACTCTGATTTTTTTTTTATTCTGAGAATAAAGTCATAATATTACATGAATACTCGTTTGAGAATAAAGTCGAACTAGCGTGAGAATAAAGTTTTACCCATTACCAGAATAAAGTCAAAATATTAGGAAAATAAAGTCTTTTAATCCTAGTTTTTAGCAGCAGGATTTGAAACAATCGTGCAAACAAGTGGAAGAAAGAACCGCACAGACTACACTGGTCAGGTCAGATATGGATAATTCTAGAAGACTACTTCTCAAAACATTTTCCTTGTCATGTTCGGACTTACAAAACACTAAATATTTGTTTGTATTCTGCTAATATTAAGACTAAATTCTCAGTTAAACAAAAATTCTTGTGGTGTAGCTGAAATACTTCAACTGACAGAAGGGATGATTGAAACAAAAGCCACTTTTTGAAAATATTTTCTGTCCTTTTTAAATAATTTTTAAAAGAAAGCAAAAAAAAATAAAACTGTTAGTTGTATTTTGAAGCTACATCGCCCAGCTCTGCTTATAACCCAATCAAATCGAACGCTGGGTAACCTCGCAGACTGTCTCCGGGTTGGTGACTTTAGCTCCGCCCCTGTGAGACACCAGGGTGTGGAGAACAAACAGGAGCCTCTCCAGCTGCTCCGCTGCCTCATCCGTTTTCCCGGCGGCCTCCTTCAGCTCCTCCACACTGACCTGAGACAGGAGGACACGTGAACCACAACCTCCTGCTCTAAAACATCGAGTGGGTTTCTCTTCGCGATGAAGGTCTGACCTGCAGCGACTCCCACAGAACCAGGAAGTGCTCCTTGTCTACGTAGCCAGCAGCCGCCTGGACCATGTGATCCAGAGCGTCCCTGACGGCTTTCCAAGGCAGAGCGAGGCCCCGGCTGGTTGTGGGGCCGAGCTTCCGCCACGCCACAGGAAGAACCTGAAGAGGGTCAAAATATGAACCTTAATGCCCTTAAATCACAGCTCGATGCATTTGCCACATGCTGTTATGTTCTATTTATTCCACATTATATCACATCGAGGCCTTCTTGGAACGTGACGCAGGATGCGACGGAAACCTGTTTGGTATTTTCTCGTCTCAAATGCCAGAAAGGAAGCTAAAAAAACAGAACAAAAAAAAAACAAAAAAAAACGTGACTCACTGTGGCCGCGCAGGAGTGGAACATCTTCTGGACGCCTTTGCACATCTGGAAGAGCAGCTGACCGGCGCCCTTCACCTTGTCAGGGTGCTGGGCCAAGTCTGAGAACATGTGATTCAGCAAAGCGTCCAGATCTGGAACCTGTCAGAAAAACAAATAAAAACAACCACATAATAATAAACGTGTACTGCAAAAGAAAGAAAACCACACAGTGTTTGTGAAGTGCAAAGTGACCCACCTTTCTCATCAAGAAAGAGAAGCTCTCGGCCGCAAAGTTGCGGATGTGCTCTTTCTTGTGCGCCAGCAGTGTGCTGTAAAGACTGTGGAAGGAAGGCGTCGCTTTAAAACAGGAAAGTCAGCTGCTTGCATTTGCAAACAATAATCCCTAAAGGCATTAGGCTGCTGCAGAAACACACACATTGCTTTTACAACGAGGGTTAAATGGGAAAGTCTGGGGGGGGAGAAATAAATGAGAATATTATCATTTTGAGACCATTTTGAACTAAGATAATGTAGTATCTTGATTCAAAGGTGAAACGAAACTTTAATTCAACACTGGAACTAGAAAGAATATTAAATAACCAAAAATAAGCAAACAATAATTAAAACAACGATAATTTAAAATGTATTATGACCAAAATCGCATTAAAAAAAAAAAGATTCAGCTTAGACAAGGAAGACAGTCTAAAGTGGCAGGTTGTGCAAACTTTAATTTCCTCAAAATGCCAACTTTGGAGCAACATGAACTGAAAACGATTCATTTTAATTTGTCACGCGATTAAATTGTGAGAGGATTAATCATCACCTGTAGATGTTAGTCATGTCCTTCACCATGAGCCTCCACAGGTACTTGTAGAGGTAGGAGAGGCAGGTGAAAGCCCACTCCAGCACCTCTGTGTCCTTGGTGTCCAGCAGGGAGGTGAGCAGGACAAAAAAGTCGGGGAAGTGGGGATAAAAGTCGGTCTGCAGGTCTCTGGCCAGCTGCACCACCAGACTGGAGAGAAGGAATAACAATGGTTACAAAAAAAAGATGAAAATGTTGGTGTGTGGAACTTAAAAATGATATTATTAATGTAAAAAATGTTGGATTGGGAGGGTGGAATGTTTACTCAAGCAGAGGCTGGTAGGCCAAACTGTTCTTGACTGCCAGGTGAGTTTTCAGGCTTTCCACTATGGACTTCTGGTGGAAAACCAGCATGTTGAAGGACTGGCTCTTGTTGGACACCTCTTTTAAAAATGTAGCTGAGAAGAAAAAAAAGAAAGAGAGAGACATCACTAGTTGCTTTTCGTTTACAAATATGCACAAATATTTTTCTATATTCCAATGTTAAGAAAAAACACAAAAAACCAAGAAAAAACACAATTTAGCAATTGCAGTTTAAATTAAGTAAGAAATTAAATTAAAATCATGCGTGAATAAGCTTATTCATGATATAAAGTCATTCAAAATAATGGCAGCGATGGATGCAATAAATAGTTACATTAAATGCATTCATAATCCTGCCATGGCGATCATCTTATCCATCAGACATCAGAGGTGAAATCAACGTATTATTCAGACAATGCTGTGTTTTGTGGGAATTGTAGTCTGCCGTATTACAGGAGAGCTTTGGATTCAACATGTTGGAATGACACACAACTTCCAAAAAAAACCCCAAAAACAAACCATTATCGTGCTCTTATTACTTCCTGTCCTCGTTTTCATCGTTTTTGCCAGTAGTAACTTCCTGTTAATTGCATGACTCATGTGATGCGATAAAGATGTTTTCATAGGCTGAAAAACTACCTAATCCAAGCGCCAAACTGTTTTCTGTTTTAATAATAAAAAAAGATGTTTCACTGGGGATGATTAGTTTGCGTTAGTTTTCGCCATAAAATACATTAAAGCGTGTGTTTGTAACACAACAACGGGAGTCCTGACACGTTTGCGAAGCATAGTGAACCTAAGAAAGGTGATGTGGGATTTGCTACTCACTGAAATGCTCTGTTAAGTTGAGGTCTCTCCATTTTGTTAGGCCCTCTGAAAAGTAAGTCTCCACCTCCTGTGAAGAGAGCAAAAACCTGCAGTCAGATGAAAACAGTGGAGTTCAGTCGGACGGAGAGGAGGAACTGTGGCGATCAAACCTCAGCGTAAGATCCAGTTCTGTCGATTCGGTGGATCACATTAATGTTCACATTGGCGAGTCGTTCAGAAAATGTGAGAAACTGAAAAGGAATAAGACAAGATTGAAAACAGTGATAAATAAATACCTACTCTCATTCGACTTATTATTAAAAGCTCTATTAGCATCATGCTACATCCAGTTCCCAGACTCACCCTGTATGTATTCTCGGATTTGTGATACGAAGACTTGGATTTCATCTTCATTTTGCTTGCTAACAGAGGGAAATGTATTCCAGAAGCAGATAAATATTTCACCGTGTTATACGGGCTGCAGTTTCTCTCTTTAGCTGCAGTTTCTCTCTTTAGCTGCGGGTAAAACTACAACTATTTACACACACGCCGACACATGAGAGCAGCCATGTTGGACAAAGCATTGTGGGAAAAAGCAAAAATGCTCAACGTGGCGGAAACGAAGATGATAAAACAGAGAGAACGTGACTCATATAACTTCCGGGTTCGTTTTTTGCTTCTACTTTGTCTTTTTTTGTATTTTTATATTAAGACACGGATTTAAAAGTTGTTTATTAGTTTATGAGCATCTAATAATTTTTATTTGTCATTCTATTGTAGTCTGCGTGTGAATTTGGTTTAGTTCGGTGCCGTTTTTAAGACAACCAGTGTGTGTTCAGTAGAGATGCACCAATCAAATGTTAATATCTTTCGTGATATTAAAAAACAAATCTAGATTCCAGTGACGATGTGACTGACCGATAGACATGAATATGGACAGATCCACGAGGAAAGATCCAGTCAACTCTAATTATATGCTTTGTGCTCTGAGCTACGTCATGCTTTGTTGTTTATTTCACATTACGTTCAGAAGTTTTGCACTTTCTGAAGCATGTGAAAGAAGGTTTTAAGTGTGTTGCGCTGATACAGAGTTATCAATACATTTGTATTTGAGTACATTTTGGTCTGTGTTTAAATAAAACATTTTCAGTCGATTCAGCGCTGACTTTCCTTATCGGATTGGTATCAGCCGATACTAAACATCAGGTATCTGTACCAGAAGTGAAATTTTTTTTATTATTTTTTTATTTTGATCTTCTTTTTTTACCTCCAATCAAATAAAACACTTTGAATTGCCTTGTTGCTGAAAATATACCTTTGTGTTCTTTATGGTCAGAGTGGTTTTAGCCTTGTGATCCATTTTTTGCGGTGGTAGGTGAGGGCTGCACTACATGTTGCTTTGGGGGTTTGTGTGTGTGTGTGTGTGTGTGTGTGTGTGTGTGTGTGTGTGTGTGTGTGTGTGTGTGTGTGTGTGTGTGTGTGTGT